>BPLR01020956.1:0-57293 GCA_021605095.1 Caerostris extrusa
ACAAAAATAAAAGGAAAAGCAGTAGAGCAAGGTAAGAAGGGAAGGTCAATAATAAGGTCTGGAAGTAACATGGATGGTGGTGTTAAGGAATGTCTCACCAAATTTCTCTTACTTCTCATTTATATTTATTTCACCTAATCTTGAGATATTTTCAATATTTTCACACTGTCTTTAATATATTTAAAAACAAATCATAAAAATAGAACTTTTTCGGATGCATACGGGACAAAAAAAAGAGATACTTTTACATATTTTTTAAAAACAAATACCAAATTATTTGTTTGAACTCCTGAAAAATAATGTTAACGCAATAAAAATAAAGTTACGTAATTTAAAATATCTAATCAAAAACAAATTTAATTTTTTAAAACATACAACAATTCCTTTATTTATACTTGATAGATGCCTTGCTATTTCTATAAATGATATAATTGAAAATTAAATAACGTATTAAATTAAAATTTCCTTTCTTGACGAAGATGAAGTTATGTAGTATGTGGTCTGAAATATCAAAAATTATTGCTAAGTAATATTTAGTATGAAATGGCTGGTGCAGTATAAACACACATAAGAATGTGCAGATTGCTTCATTTATTAAAAATTACTACTGACAAAAACTAAATTTTTAATCCATTATATTTTTATACATTGCAAGTAAAAATTACAATTTTTTTAGTTATTTCCTTTTTAATTAAATGAATTATTTTAATGATATAAAATTATTTTGAGCAATACTATTGGTGGTATAATAAATAATTTCATTTCCTTGGAGATAAAGGAAAAAGATTAAAGATCTAAAAGATATAAAAATGAAATTTTTCCATTATTTTATTATAATTTATTTTAAAAGATAAAGATTATAAAATAATATTTTTCATTTTATTTTATTTATTTATTTTATTAATATTATTTATTCCTTTTTTTTTTTTTTTTTTTTTTTTTTTTTTTTTTTTGAGAGTGAAATAAAAGATTTTATACAGGTAGATGCTACCTGCAACTAGATCTAGCTAAAATTTATTACGACAAAAAAAGTAGAGTAAGATTGAAAAGAAAAGTGTTTGTAAGTCGGAGATACTATAAAAATATATATATATATATATATATATAAGCCACTCTAGCATGCAGGGAAGGACACTTTGATTTGTAACAATAACAGAAAAATATTTATTTGTACTAAAAATTTTATTAGAAACATTTTACAAATATTTTAAAAATGCAATTTTAACATCAGGAATTATGATATTCAAACATAAAATATTAATGGCAACAAAATAGTTTCTCTTGAACTTTGTAAAAAAAAGTAGAAGGACAGCATTATAATGAATGAAAAAAATAGTGATTTTAATAATTCTTGTTCAAATATTCTGTTTGGAAGTGAATTGTATAGGAGATTGAACTTGTTTGACAAAATTAACCCACGAGTCATTCATTGCTTCTCGAAGCTGAGTTAGCGAATCAAATTGCCTTCCATCAGCATAAATCCTCGACGAACTAGCATTGCCCAAATGTTTTCCACTATATTAAGGTCACATGGCCGTTTGCAAAAACATCCACATATTTGTTAGGAACCACTTGACTCAGTCGCGGTGTGAATGGAAGTCTGCCTTGCTGAAACTTCCACTCCTCGACCCCAAATCAGAGCCATAAGGAAGAAGCTCGAATTCAGCACTTCTGAATGTAGTCTGTATATTTTTGCTCAGCACATTTACAGAACCAGACTTGTACTTCCGTATCATCCAACAACAACAGCCAACCAAAACCATTAAACTCCCTCCCTCTCATTTGTCGTGTTGAATAGTATTCGTCTTCTCATTCCCCAGATTAGTAGTGCTGATATCCGTTCCTGACCCGGCCTGAGAATTTCTTCATCTTGAATAAGGTCATGAGAACCGATTCTTGTAGTTCAGACATGCTCCTTAGCCCACGCTAAACGGTTAATAATGTGAGCTTCAGTCCACTTAGATGATAGCCTGTTTTTGAAAATGAATTTTTAGATCTTTTAATATAGTTGTAAACTGTTTGTTTCGTCACATGATTAAGTCCTGCTTGATTTCTTGCCTTTGAAACACTTCCTTTGTTCTTCTTAAGCCTTTACTGAACAAAGTTTTCTTTCATCACGTAAGTGTTAACTTTTTCAGTCTACCAGTCTTCTTTTCTTTCCAGTTTTTATATGATTTCTGATAAAGTTTGAAACTGTATTGGGGGCTCACGGCTGAAATCGAGCAATATCTCTGACTTACCTTTACCATCATTTTGATATGCGGAAATTTGGTCTTTTGAAAAATCGTTCAAAGGTATTCCTTTAGGCATTTCTGAGAACGGAGTGGTAACGTAACTTTTAGACAAAATTAGATTTTTTTGACAGAAAAGGATAAACAAAGTACAAAATCTAATGATTTAAACTAAATAACAACTCATTAAATTAAATATATTAGCAAGTGTCCCATTTTCTTTTTTATGCATCGAAATTATATATACTAATCTTACATTATTAATATATTAGTGGTAGATGTTTAATTTTTGCCCTGAAATGAAATAGAAGGGCCATTAAAATAAATCTGCATAAATATTGGTAGTTAAGGAGAAAATAAGAGATATTAGTGGCAAAAAAACACTGTCCTTCTATTTTGTTTTACGCAGGTGTGTATATATATATATATATATAGGGGCGATGGCCGAGTGGCCGGCGCTCTGGTTATCGGTACCACAGGTTTCGGGCGATTTGCCATGGCTTGCTTGTAGTAATTTGGAATCCACTTTAAACAGGTCCCCGGTCCCCTAATAAGTCGTAGAGCGTTGCGGGCAGGGCATTGTTACTCCGCGTCTGTATCTCCAAGTTACACGCGCCCCCCCGGTATGCCAGTGAGAGGGTGGCGTCGATTGCAGCTGCACCTTAAGGGCATTCAAGACAAGCTGTCTTTTGCCAACTTGCGATTAAACAAAATGGAGGGATATATATATATATATATATATTATAATGTAACACTAGTAAGCAACACATTGCCAATTTGTGTGTATACACCCAAAGCAACCAATCAATGAGACATAAAGAGAAGGCTTTGCTTTTTGGAAAGATTTTTAATGAGTCACAGTCTGGCATATGTGTGTCGTATGTGAGAAAATCAAGAAAATGACCTGCAGGCACCTACAATGAATTTTATTCTATGCTGATGAGAGACTATAAAATATGTTGTGATTGTATTTTTTATATACGATGATGAAATTCAGTTGATAAATATTTAATGCATGAAATTAATATATAAGCGATCTAAATTCAAACAGCATTTAATTTTATTGCGCCTACTTTAAAATATTGTTGTCGTTTCTTATCCCACTTGGTTGACAGCAACATCCAGACCAAGTCCATGAACCCATATGCCATGAAGCTCCCCTTCCTTTCATGGATGGAAGGGCAGTCTCTGTTTTCAGCCATCAGTAGTTAGAAGACTCCGTGTCGTTCAAGAAGGAGAGCAATGCCTTCCGGGAGGATCTTTTTAGGGAGAACTGCTCATCATTTGCGTATCGTATGGCAGAAAACCCGAAAACTTCCACCAGGTAGTTCGGACAAACGAGGCAAGAGGCCTGAACATCACAAATGGCATGGAATTTCTCCTTTTTCGAAACGCGCCCACAACAACAGCGGATTGAACATCACCAGCTGCGCCCGTTACCACTGAGCCACGAGTCGGGCTTCATTTTTAAAAAATTGTAAATACATTATCAGGACAATGTAATCAAATTAACATAAAGACACGACTATAAAAAGTAACACTGGAAATTTGAAATAATTTCAAATTTAATATCCTCAAGAAAAATGTTGAATTTCATCTTTTTAATAATTACGTAATTTAAAACATATTTTAACGTGTAAAAGAGAAAACACAACTAAATATCTACATTTGTAATTTTTTTATTTAATCATACCAAAAATGTTGCAATAGCAGATAAAATAACGAATTAACGAAACTTGAGGGCTCGTGAAGTTTTCACCTGTAGTTTTTCTCAGGAATATCTCAAATACTTCAGAAAATCATGTCTAGTGGATTTCGTAACGGTTACCGCAGTATCCAGACAAATAGCAGAAATTATCTTTTATCGAAATAAAAAATGACGCTCAATATCTGAAAATGTTGTTGGTGCCAGAAAAGTATTCATTGTAATATTTATATCATGGGGGCCAACTTGAACATTTTTCTGGCCCGTGAGATTATCGCACTTTTGTACTGTTTATATTTGTTTTATAATGGCCAAAATAGTGAAAACCGATGTATTAAAAAATACACTATGTGTGCATGCATAAATTCAAAAATTATCTGTCTAATTTATGAAAAAAAATTACTTTGATTTACTACTTTGATTTTAAAATAATATTCTTGCGAATATATGACAGAATATATGTTTTATTTATAGTTTATAGTTATGAATTCGCAGAATAATTAAATTATGTTCTGCGAACTCATGATACGCTTGGAACATCTAATATAACAGGTTCCATGTTTCACTTTTGAGAAATCTGGGAAAATTAGTTATCGTTTTTGGTTCAAATTACACCTGCGAATCGGTTTTTTTCGAAAATGAAATTGACCAAATACGAAACACTCAAACATAACGGACGCAACACCATTACCCCATCTCAAAAATGTATGAATATATTTTCATTTTTTATTTCTAATTTTTAAAAATTAAATATCATTTTAACTCTTGATAAAGATTCCTTACCACAGTTAAAGATTGGACTATACATTATGACAAAGTTAGAATGTTCATGATATTTTTTACTTATATTGTTAACACCATTATTATATGCATTTAGGTCCATATGGGTCCGGGTTAGAATAGTCCCAATTCAGCCCAAACATGTAAAAAAAAGGAGACTAAAAATGGGTCCTAATGTCCGGGTAAATCAGGTAGGGTAAAGTCAGACATTTTTATGGTGCCTCATGTCTTGGTGCGGGCAAGGTCAAGAACCAAAAGAAGCTGCATTTTTTTACACTTTATTCTAACTCGTCGAATTTAATCCACACATGGTTCTTGGACTTGGTCTAGATGTTGCTGTCGACCAAGTGGGATAAGAAACATTTATATGTTGTTAATACCAATATTGTATGTTGTGTCTAATCTTCGTGTCCTGCAATGCGGGGCGGACGTCTCATGAGCAATCTACTTATGGATGGATGGAAAAGGGATGAGTCCCCCCTTGGTTTCATGTCGCTTCAGAAGGAGGGCAATACCTTCTGGGAGACTTTCAGGGGAACCACCTCGTATTCGCGCATCGTATGGGGAGAAAATCCCGGAAAAAACTTTCACTAGGTAGTCGGACTAGTGAGGCAAGAGGCTGAACATTGCACACGCCATCGAGTCTCCTCGTGCTTTGAAATAGTGTCTACAGCAAAGCCGCTAGAGGATTGAATCTCCGCCCTAATGCTCATGCGATGCACTTTGCCACTTAGCCACGAGTCATCCGGGGCTTTTTTTTTTTGTTCAAGGAATATTAGAAGTAAGACGATGTAATGCCGCTCAAATTAATGAGTGAAAAGAGAAGTGTCGATAGTCTTAAATTTTAATATAATTGTAATCTTTTAATTGAAGATTGAAATGTTGAAAATGGAAAGATTTTGTTTAGGTGAACAAGAGGATTATATGTGACCTTTCACTACATGGTATAGCAGCAGTAATTTTTATCTGTCATTTTATTTTCGATAAACTCGCTGGACAACGCTGCACAAAAAAAAAAAAAAAAAAAGGACAACTTCTAAGAGGGGAAAAAATCCTGAATTTTTTTATTTCGCTATGAATATATGTAAAAATAAAGTAATTTGAAATAAATTTTCTATCTTAAACATGTTTTTTTTTTAATATGATTATGATTCGCTTTTAAGTATATATTTTCTTCATTTAATTAGAGATAAGGAAGCAGCTTAATCCAATTTTGTAATAAATCATGTGTCTGAAGATATCACCTAAACTGGATTATTGAGACACAAATATAGTACTGTAGCATTTTTCCTACAAGAAGAGATACAGCATTTCCATTCCCAGGGGAAAGGAATGTATATTCTTTTAACAAGTACATAATAACAACCTATCACTGAAATCTGATAGCAGTTAATCAGTATTATGGATAATGAGACTCATGAAATTAGCAGTTGTCTGTGCGACCTTGACGAGTCGAAATAACTACAGATTGAATATGAACTATACTATGAGTTGTTCCATCGTTATTCATGATAGATTAGGGGGCTGAGGAAGTGCCCACTCCAATAATAAGTAAGGGAAGCTGACCCCTCTCTAACGGACTTTCTTAAAGGGAGGTTTTTGAGAAGGAGAGAGAGAGAGAGAGAGTGTGTTCTGCGACGAGTAGACAAGATGTGTAATTTTTCTCTTTTTCTGTGAAGGGACTGAACAGGCCGGGGATTCCGCCTACTTACAAAGTGAGCCCTTTGTGATTTCGTGTATCATGCCGTGTGATAATTAAGATCTGGATTTTGGAGTGAACTCACTTGTGAATCAAATTTATATCTTTCATTTTCATTTCTTTGTAAATAGTATAATAATCGAGAGTTCCGCATGTATATATAATGTTTGTAAATAAAAACTAAAGTGTTCCCATGAACCTGAAAGTGGCCCTTTTCTTGAAATCGTCATAGGTCTAGTATAGGCGGAGACGTTACACTATTTCTGTCTATTTAAAATGCCATTTATTGATTAGTTTTGAACTTCCCGTCACTTGTATTTTGGCCTATAGCTCTTTTTTATTGCTTTTCAAGAAAAAAATAACTTTTGATAAAAATAAAAATAATTTTTTATCTTTCTCAATTTAATAAAAAATCATTTTAAGTATTTTTTCAAAGCTGAGACACAGAAAGTATTTGGGATCCATTTTATTTCATAGGAATTACGTAGCTGATTGCGTCTATTGTTTATTTTAATAATTATTTCAGACTTTCTCATGATTTTGCATCTACTTGAGATAATTTAAACATTTTTTTATTATAATTAAATTAAAACAATATCAACAGTTATAATGTTTTAGTTATCAATAACTTAACAGCAGAATAGAGTCTATTATAACGAACAAAAAGAAATCGTCTGAATATATGCTAGACATATGGATTACAGTATAAAGAACCCATACTACTTAAATCAGGAATTTCACCATAATGAGCTCAAACAAGATAAGCCATAAAAGTATTCTAAGAGGATCGTAATAAAAACTAACTCAACTTTTAGACAATTTTTTTTTTTTGTTACCCGTTTCTTTTTTCTTTTTTTTTTTTTCCCCGATACAATACCTGGATTGGCAGAAAGAAAAAACAGAAGCAGTTAATCTCCATTTTCGGTTGAGAAGTTAGCTATCTGAACCAACACAGATAAGTATCTTCAGCCAGCCTTATTTTCCCACCTGCGCTACACCTGTGGGTTCCTCTCGTCAGACGCACATATTCACGAACGTTCACTGGGGGTTGTCGTCAAATTGAGGAATATTAAGCACAGATCTGTGCTTTGAATGTAACGGGTGTTTCCATTGAGTGTGATATACAAAAATGGTTGTAGATGTGGCCAGGAATTTACTCATTTCAATGACGTTAACGATATTTGTTGTTTTTCTAATGCGTGAAATGACCTAGAATTTTAAAAAAAAGGATCATAAAAAACCAATTTTATGACTGAAATAAAGAAACGAAAATATTGATATCTATCTGTCAGATAAGTTGTGAGTGTTTAAGGTTTTTCTTGCAACCCATTGAACTGTGAAAATGGTTATTGCTAACAGTTATATAATTGAAAATTAAATTTGGGAAAATTTAGAAAAATTTTTTTTTTAGGAAATTTATTATAATACAAAGTATCGCACAAAGGCAAATTTTATGCGTCAAAATTAATCATCTATTACAATTTCCAAATTATATTTCAAAAACAACAAACATAATTAACTTTTTCATTTTGTCAGTAAATTCAGCTTCATAACTAGGACTCCTTGATTTTTGATAGTTAAAGTATTTAAAAATTTTTAGTTGCTACTGAAGAACGGAATTCAATAATATTCTTTTTTTTTATTGTTATTACGATACACAAGCGTGAAAAAGATGCAGTTTTGGGAAAATTATGAAAATTAATAAAAATTGACATATATGACAATCAGTAGCGTAACAATAGTGCGGCAAGACGAGCAAATTGCCACGAACCCCGACCCAAGCAGAGATTACAGGAAAGGTCTGACATTTATTATTACAAAATAAAGTAAAATTTATTTATTCTGTATTTAATAAATTTATGTTACTAAAGCGATAAATTTAAAAAATGTGTATCAAAATTTTAAACGTATTTATTTGTATGAAAAATATATCTCATCTGGTAGTAATAGTAATAGAAACAATTACACACCGGTAAGATTAGAAATAATTACAATTACCGGTAATTGTAATTGTTTCTAATCTTACCGGTATAATAGGAACAATTACGCACCGTATCATCAAGATGCTAGGGACTTCCCCGATTTCTAGTTCGTGAATAGATACTTACGAAATAAAAAATGGGAATTCCCGCTATCACCAATGTGCCCCTGGGACATTTTTTAAATTCACTTTTTATAGAATTCTGCTAATTCTTGAATAAGTAGTTATAAAATTAGGAATGGGGATTCTTGCTGGCATGTCAGACTTCCAGAAACCAGGGAAATCCCTTGTTTCGCGGATTCTCCATAAGTCACTATTATCTTACTTTTGTTTCATTGATCCACGATCAATCATAAAGTAAATTAGTTGATTGGGGAAATTAGATAACAACATGTCTAGTAACAGAAAATATCTTACTGGAAGTGTAAAATGAAAGATAGTTTGAAGAAAAATAACTTCTTATTTTTTCTTCAAACTATCTTTCATTTTCACTTATTTTACTTTTTCTTAAAAAAAATAAGTCAAATTTTTTTAAGAGTAAGGAAGAAACAAACGATCAATGCGTCGGAAACGAAGAAATTAGCCAAACCGAAAGTGATAGCATTGCAGTCTCCAACAAAACAGATGCAGAACCACCACAAGAGGAGATTCTTTAAGTCCCTGTACTATCGATACACATAATCAAAATCAAAGTGAAGTGACTGAAATTGACTTGGAAAAAAATTACACCTTCGTCATACATTACTGATAAGATTCCTTTTAAAATTACTATATGATAAATGAAACGGCTTGTGATCGAAAATGGAGATTGAAAACCTAAAGGCACCTTTAGGTAATACTTTATTAAAAAGTAATATATAATGATGATATTTTGCATTGAGGGGTCGTCATTCAAAAAATTTGCCACATGCCTCTGATGGCAGTAGTCATGGAAATTTGCACCAATTTTCAGGCGATCATTTTTATTTTAACCCAATGGCTTTACTAAACAATTTGCAGGAATTGTTTCGTTCGTATTGTTATATAATAACATTTTCAATATTATTTAGTGCTACATGCATGTCGTTCGGTTAAACTATATCGTGCCAAACATATAGGAATTCTAAAAGATCCCTTTGATGAGTAATGGATGAGTAGAAGACATTTTTTTTTAATATTTCCAATGGCCAGTTTAGAGGACAACAGATATCATAAAAAAGAAAAATATGTATACAAAGAACAAGATAGAAACAAATGACATCAGTTAATCCATCAACCTAAGTCTGGCAATCCAATAACGCTTCCATAAAGAAACAGAAGGCAATGCAGAACAGGATGCAAGGTGAGGCATATCCATTTCTTCCTAGTTGTCATACAGAAGACAGATAGGGTCAGGAGTCAGTTTAATTCTGTGAAGGTGCTTGATGATCGTGATCATAGAAAAGACGTAACAATTCGATTTTTCTCTAGGCCATTCAGGGATATCATGAATAGGATCGTACCAGGGCTTGTGTCCGTTTCTAGAGGCAGCATCCTTAAAGAAGGAGCACCCAAGAGTCCTCAATTATCGTCTTAAGAGAATGATCGGTCAACTACTGGTTATTTAGCTGTAAAACAGAGGAATCCTTCTTTCGCTGAGAAATCATCTGTCTCGTTTCCCTCTATTACGCAGGATCCACTGCAAGATGACTGATCTGATACCAGTGCCAGAAGGTTAACACAGTCATCAATATCTTTAGATAGAGAGAACCATGAGAAGTCTATAGCCTGAAGAGCTGCTCTCTAATCTGATGGAAGCGCCACTTTAGAGAAACATTCTAATCCGATCTGTTGTTGAATAAGACATATAAAATAGTGTTTTCATGCCCAATTACCTTCTATCCAGCCCAATATAGTTCGGTGTTTTTTGCCATGATTCATGTCTGGCCGAATTATTCTTTAAACTGTTATTGAACTTACACATATTTCATATCATCCTTACAAATCAGCTTTGTTTTGTAGCCGATAATCTAGGATTTGCATAATGATAATTTGCTTCCATGAGATAGCTTTATTGCCCTCCCCCTATCTTGATTTGCTTGTTATTCTACTATGCTTTTATATAAAGTTTTACGATAAAATATTTGAATCACTTCATCTAACTGTTTAATTAATTTTTAATAGTATAACATTTTTCAATTAATTTCGAAAGATGTATGCTTGTCTGATCTAGTCATATAGAGTTATCTCATCTAGCCACAGAGGGGATTTGCTTCATTCCATGAGATAATTTTTTGCTAGTTATTTTACTATGCTTACTTTTATAACGTTTTATGATAAAATATTTGAATCACTTAATCTAATTGTTTAATAAATTTTTAAGGGTATAACATTTTCAATTAATTTCGAATGATGTATGTTTGCCTAATTTAGTCATATAGAATTATCTGATCTAGTCACAGAGATATTCTAATTATATAAATAAACACTTAAATTACTTAAAACAATTGAATATTCTGAGCAGAAGATTTTATTTAAAATAACAAGCTGCGTTTGAAGTTTTCTTAATAACGTTCTAAAACTAATATAAAGTAGATAAATATTAATATGGGTTTAATCCTATGCGAACGCTTCTGTAAAGATATAGGCCTAAAAAATTCTGTTATTATTTTTTTTAAATTTTTATATATGGTGTATGATAAACCGTAATTAAGAGAGTGAAGTAACATGATGAGTTTTCATTTTGAAATTTTTAAAATTCTTAATTATTTCTTCTTTTCCTTGGAATTATATCAAGCATCACACATATGCAAACCTTTTATGTGCCTTTGCATTTTTTTAATTATTATATAAACAGGTTTAAAGAAATAGAATATTTTGATATTTATTTCAATATTTATATATAGAGATTAAATTTAATAATAATATTAATAATATAATATAATTAAATATTACATTTAATAATTTAATAATGGTTATTAATTTATATATATATAAGTCTTCTTCATTGGCGCAACAGCCCCATGGTGGGCCAAGACCGTCTGATTACCGGAAGATTTCGAGACAGGAGATGTTTTTTTTTTACGGGTAGGATTGATAGCTCTACTCCCAACAGTCATATTAGACCAGGACCTACTGTTTAAAATGGATTTCCGAACCACTGTACAAACATCCATGCCAGACACGACATGCACAGCCGAGATTCGAACCAAAATCTGTGGCACCGAGTGCCGGTCATCGGCCACCAGGCCCCTTTATGTATATATATATATATATATATATATATATTAGAAATTCTTTTAACAATGAAATCAAATATTTAATTGAATGTCAGTACAATAATTTATGCTGCAAATTAACATAGTTTTGAAGTACTGTAAAAAATGAAACTCAAAAAATGATGTAAGATATCATAATAAAAATGTGAAAAAAGTAAAAAATCAGTAGACATTGAATGAAGAAAATTCTTTAATGTTCAGGCGATTATGTTCTACCGTTCAATTTCACTAATAAATATGATATAATCTTCGTTTGAAAAAAAAAATAGAAACATTTGGAAGTTTTCTCTAGGATAATATAAATTATTGAGAGGTTCTTAACCTTTTCAAATTCTGCGGGTCATTTATGAAACAGATAAATAATCACAATCTAATTACACCTTTGTAACAATGTGGATAGCCCCAGAAGTAATACAAAAAAAAATTAATGGTATTTAATGTATTATCGAAGTTCACTAGCTTTCGTCTATAACTTTGAGAATCATTGGGTTCTTTAGATAGATCGCAGTGTTTAGTTATGCAATGCAGAAATTTTGGTGTGCATTTTATTGTGTTTTTTAGGCAGCTATTTATGCCTATTATTTAATTTATACGTAAATAAAACATTCCATTAAGTTCAATTTCTAAACTATTCTATTAGGATTGTAAAATAAAATAGTTTGTAAACAATTTATATATATGCTATTATATATATACATATAATTATATAAAATTTTTTTAAATCATTAATTTATTTTTCAATACCTTCTTTTAGCCCACACTTCTTCCTATATATATCTTGTTCAAATTTTCAATCGTTCATAAAATACTTTTTATTCATCCACTCAAGTTCAAATACTTTTTTTTTGAACTTGTAGTGGAGGACACTTGATGTTAATGCAGTTTTTTTTTTTCAAATATTCATTCAGTAATTAAATTTAATTAATTAATTTTAGTTTTTTAGATTTACGTTGCATATATCTACCAATAGATGGCGCCAGATAAAATTAAAAAAAATGAATGAAAATTATTTATAAGGACTTTCTGCAATATAGTGAAAAAAAAAGTAAGAATTGACTTAAAATTTTTTTCTATATTACTTTTTTTAATTAACTTTAATTATAATGTTATTAATTATTATGTATTTTGTTGTCCTGTAACTTTTTGTCCCCGATTTAGTCCAATTTAACAAAGAGAATACCTATTGCAACCAGGTTCAAAGCAAAAATTAGTTTTTGAGTTCATATTCATTAATAAATATAGACCATGATAACCTTGGATGTAGTAAATATGATGGCACCTGTACAAAAGAGATGAAATGCGGATCGAATAGAAAGTAAGAAATATTGCATATTCTCATTTCATACAAATGCTGCAGAACTTGAATTATTAATTAGAATACAGATTCCCTAGTATATATGTTACAGATTTGTATTCAAGTAAATAATTAATATTAAATACAAATTATTTAACGTAAAATAAAATTGAAATCAAACGAACAAATTTTTTTTCAAGTTAACAAGACTTGTTGTTGACTAATCCTCAATGTCCTGCAGTGCGTGGAAGGATATCCCATGAGTGATTTACTCATGGATGGAGGGAAAGAGGCAGCTTCAGTTAGGATGGAGTACCCGTAGGTAGAAATCTGACCTTTGCTCCGTGACACTCTTACAGTCATATGAGACCGGGACCTACGGCTTAAAGTGGATTCCGAGCCCCTACAAACATCCATGGCACCGCCGGGGAATCGAACCCGAAACTTGTGATACCGAGCGCTAGAGCGCTAGCCACTCGATCATTCAGTCCGTTAACAAGATTTAATTAGTATTAGTAAAACCTATTGTTCTCACCCTATTTTCCATTATTGGTATTAAAAAAAAGTAAAATTATTTTTCTCGTGTAATGTGCAGATTGGGCAACCAAATTGTAACTGGGTATGGTTAGGTTGAAATACTTGAGGCAAAGTTCGGAGAATTTACAGCTTTGTTTACACACAAACACAGTTAGACACACAATATTTAACACATTTAAAGACAGACAATTATAGATTGGTGGAAGGTTTCCACTTCTAAGCTGAAAACCCAAAACTCTGTTTTACGCAGGATGCGTCAAATATACTTCCTCACCGGGTGAGAGTCTGTAGGCCAACTAATGCGCCGGTATGCGCTAAATATGTTTCTTCTCGGGATGAGAGACTGTAAACTAAACGTTTCTCAGCGGGAGATTGCGATGTACTTTTTCTCTCGGGAGACAGTCTCGAAGACGACTGACCATTTCTCCTGAACGCCACGGGCATGAATGGCCGAGTGGCTAGCGCTCTGGTGCTCGGTACCACAGGTTTCGGGTTCGAGTCCCGGCGGTGCCATGGGTGTTTGTAGTGGTTAGGAATCCACTTTAAACTGTAGGTCCCGGTCTGTTTAGCCTAAAGTGTGCATAAGATGACCGTAGAGCGACAAACAACCAAACAAACCAACCTGAACGCCACAGAGAGCGCCCTTCCCAGTATGTAGGAAGAAGCACAATTACATTAATTAAAGACTGGAAATATTAAAGGTGGGTCAATGCCTACTATTTTTTTAGCTATATATTTTCTATTTTTTCTTAATTCCGTTTAACGCCTGCAATTTATTTGATGCATTATAATAAAAATAAATATACTCAGTAATTTAATTGTTTCATATACTTACTGTTATTGTGTGATTCTTTTTTTCGTGTAATACATCGATGTGTATCAGGCTCCTTGTATATATGTCACGAATAGCTCACTTACAGTTGATCGGAAAAGATCATTGCATTCTGGGATGACTTTTTAGAGGTAACTAGACCTTCATTTCAGTGTAGTATTTCAGAAAATCCTAAAAACAATACCAGGCAGACCTTCCTGTCTGCAACACATTCACATTCACATTGTTTCAATTCCTATTGAGTCTCCTTGTTTCTAAAACAATGGCTGCAATAGAAGCTGACATCACTAAATCCGTACAAAAAGTGAACTCCAAAAAATCAATAGTATGAGCCAATCAATATCACAAAAATCGATTTTTGTTTAAAATTTGTCGTCCCAGTGAAAGATCTTGATTAAAATCTTTCTTGAATAATTAATCAATTAATCAATCAATCAATCAAAGTTTATTAATTTCATAGAAATTTGTTTTTGCCAAAATCAATCACGTTCGTCAAAAAAAAAAAAAAATGATTTGGAAGAACCTTGCTGAAAAATGAAAATGAATGTTTTCAATTTATTTTAAATTTCCCAAATTACTTAGATATTTTACTTATAGATTACAAAAATGTGATCAGTATGTATTTAATATGTTATTTATAGTTATTCTTTGACTATTGATTCCTCATAATAGTGTGTACTCGTGGCTCAGTGGCAACGTATACCACTGGTGAGCATTAGGGCTGAGATTCAATCCTCTGACGGCATTATTGTAGACAGTTTCAGAAAAAGAGGAGACTCGTTGACGTTTGGAATGTTCAGCATCTTTCCTCGTGAGTCGGACTACCTGGTAAGAGTTTTCCGGGTTTTCTCCCATAAGATATGCAAATGGGCGATAGTTCGCCCTAAAAGTCCTCCTGGGAGATACTGTCCCCCTTCTTCAGTAACACGGAGCCCAGTCAGACTTCTACCTACAGGTGCTCCATCACAACAGAAGTTGTCCCTTTCCCTCCGTCCGTGAGCAGACTACTCATGAGGTGTCCACCCAACACTGCAGGACACTGGCTTAGAAAAACACACGCAATTCCTGTAATAAAATGAAAATCAGTTCAGCAAAAAGTTACGTTATTAGTAACATGAACACTTTGTTACATGATTAAAAAAAAATTAAAACGTTATACTTCCCTCACTGATAAATTATTTTTTAAAAAATGCTTATTTCTATAATGAAACTATACATAATTTCTCAGGCAATTTAAAAAAATCTGCCAACGTGAATAATAACGCATGTTACGCAATATCTTATTTGCAGTTTCGTATGACAAAAATATGATCAGCATGTTTGTTCAGACTAATACGAGCTTACCAGCATAAAACATATAGCCTTGAACTCCAGATTCAGTCATACCCTATTCATTTTTTTTTTTTTTTCGCATTGTTTGCCCTCAATACAAGGTCACAAGTAACATGCAACTCTCGTTACACAGTATTTTAATAGCAATTTCGTATGATGCAATAAACTCCAGGTATCCATTTGAATACTATATTTGCAAGGAATATATTAACTAATAAACTTTAGGTTTGTATTAGCCATTTATAAATAACAAAATCGTCAGAATATGAATATACCTCCGCAAATTTGAAGGAATTTTTTATTGCTGGGAGATTTATTAAGGCTTTATCAGATGGGCTTGTTTCGTTACTTTCAACGTAACGTAAACAGACGTTGCCCTTCAAATAACGAGCTCATCGCAGAGCTCTCATCCAACATTTATCCTTAGTACCTCACATGAATGTGTCATACCCCTGTTTTGAGAAAACCAATGAAGACGCGCGGATTATGGTAACACGATTTTTCTACCGTGAAAATTTTTTGTCTGCCAAGAACATTGTGTTGCTTCTTATCCCACTTGGTAGACTGCAACATCTAGACCAAGTCCAAGAACCCGTGTGATCTCATGGAAGGAGGGAAATGGGGGGGAGGGGGGTAGTAACTTCTGTTGTGAAGAAGCACCCGTAAGTAGAAGTCTGATTTCATTCCGTGATGCTGAAGAAGGAGGGCAGTGCCTTCTGGGGGATTTTTAGGGTTGCCCAACCTGCACACTACAACGCTTAATTTGCATGTACTGAAAGCGTCAAGTAATTATTTCTGTCAGTCATTATAATGTTAATACATAAGTAATTATTTATGTTAACCCAGTAAAGATTTAGGCTTTTGGCTTAACCTTTTAGGCTTTAGTCTTTTTTGCGGTTTTGTAGCATGCATGATTAGGGAAATCATTTAAAAATTTGGAAAATAAAATTCTACGAATGATTACCAATTCCCCATGGTACTTAAGAAATGCTGACATCAGACACCTCTAGTATCCTACAATGCATTCCTCCGTAAATGCACAATTACAACCTACTATCGCTGTATTATGTGATATATAAATTATACTATTACAATGCACAAGAAATATTAATGTAATTAAAAAGGACATAAGAAGAATATTACAGAAGTATAATTAAAGGACAGTTGATTTGAAATCGTGTTTATGTATACTGCCTATGTAGCTGTTTATTTTATTTTTCATCTTACTTATAAATCGTATATACAACTTTATATATAAATTCTGTTTAATTAGCATCCATGACAAACAATTGCAATCCTTATTCACAGTTAAATCGCTATAATTTTCCACTTCTAAAATTACTTACACTCCAAAATACTTCACAATTATTTCGAAAAATTGACAATTTTTTTCCTTGCAAATTTACTAAAACATTTTACTTTTGCATACAGAAGAAAAATTTATAATTAAAAAAAAAAAAGGCCTGACAATAAAGGAAAAAAAAAATATTGATTACTTTCGAGATTTTTCGCAATTAAAACACTAAAAATAAATTAGATTTACAAGCCAAGTTTAAAAAAAAAAAATTGGAAAAGGACAATTTAAAAAATTTATTGATTAAAAAGAAACAAATTGAACACTGTATGAAAATTAAGAAAACTTGAACACTAAAATCTATTAATGGTTCTTTACTAATAGAATTGATAAATTAATTGAATCACTAAGTTTGGTTTCCATGGTAACGATATTTTGCTAAGTAAAAAGTTTGTAAAGATGTGAAAGAAGAGAGTTAAGAATTCCGTAACTTCAAGTTCGCTATGTTCCGGTAGCATAAGTATATATATCACTGAATTTATATAGAGAAGGGCAGAATAGCTTAAGAACATATATTTATTTTCCAAGTTTATCCATATTTTAATTTTAATTCTGCTCGAATTTCAAATTCTTATTTAAGTTTAAGATAATAAACTTGTTGTTTCTTATCCCGCTTGGTAAACAGCAACATCTAAATCAAGTCCAAGAACACGTGAGTCCCTAAATCGACGAGTCATGATAAAGGGTAAAAAATGCAGCTGGTCCCTCGATCACTGGTTACCCACGTTAGTCGCCTTTTACGACATGCATGGTCTATAGTGCGGTTATTCTAACACGGACACACACGGGATAGATAATAAACACAAATATAATGGTTAACGGCAAGGTTAATTTGGTTCTTCAAAGAAGTATATTGAGAACGCAAATCATGTGGCCTGGTGGCCAAGTGGCAAGCGCTCTGGCTTTTGGTACCACATGCTTCAGGTTCAAATCCTGGCGGTGGCATGGATGTGTTAATGGTTTTGGAATCCACTTTAAATTGTAGGTTCCCGATCTGCTTAGCCTTCGTGTGCACAAAATTACCGTGGAGTGTCAAACCAAACCACGTAAATTACAGTTCGTTTATTGCAGTGGTGCTAATTGTGGAGTGGATTAAACGATTCCGCCGATGGATAGTTATACATGGGGTTTTAAATGTTAAGTCAAATTGGTAAAATGTGATTTATGTTTTCTAAATAGATCCTCCTATTTATATTTTCCCTTGACATTAAAATAAAACATCTCGACTTTAAATAAATTTTATGTTAATTTTAATATCGTGATCACATAAAGCTGACTTCAGCTCAGATAAGATTTTTTAATTAACTTTACCGCAAAGTTAATGAAAGTTTTATTTTTCATCAAAAATAATTGAGAAATGGAATGAATTTTCCTAAAATCAAGGGTACCACATTATCTCTAAGAACAGGATAATGTATGTCTTCTTCTTCTCTTTTTCATTGGCGGAACAGCCTCATGGTGGGCCAAGGCCATCTAGTGCCAGATGTCGAGATAAGAAATGTTTTTATACAGAATAGGAGATGTTTTCTTTATACGGGGTCATCCCCTATGTCCTACGCCCTACAGTCATATTATACCTGTGGGGCCGAGTGGCAAGCGCTCTGGCTCCAATCCGGGTAGTGTCATGGATGTTTGTAGTGGTTCGGAATCCACTTTAAGCCTTAGGTATCTGTCTCAAATAATCGTAGAGCTTCACAGAGCCCACTCAGACTCCTTCTCACTCACATCATTCCCAAACTGTAAAGCGGCAACTCAGCTCTAGACACAGTGTTGTGGTGTAATAGTAGTAGTAGTAGTAGTAGTGGTCTCATATGTACGTAGAGCATTACAAGAGCCCAATCAGACTTCTTATCCACATCATTCTCAAACTGTTAAGGGGTAACAGAGCTCTAGGCACAGTGAGGTGGTGTGGTCTAGTAGTAATCATATTAGACCGGAACTTAAGGTTTATAATAGATTCCGAACCACTACAAGCATCCATGGCACCGCCGGGATTTGAATACCAAGCCTGTGGCATCAAGCATGGAGCATCAGAGCCTAGTCACTCGTCCATCAGACCCCATAATGTATGTCTACCGATTTAAAAAAAAATTAACATAACAAAATTATATAACAGAGGCATGAAATTATTTTAACTTATTAATATGAAATATTTAAATTTAAGGGTTTAATTAGTATAATTGCATGGGATTATAAAAAACAAAAACACTATAAGTGGTTTTGATTGCTTCGTTGATATCATATACTAAATTATCATTCAACATCTTTTTTTCTAATGCAGCTGGCAATACTAGACTATTTATCGTTATGCCATAAGCAAAGGCTGCATTGCTGTTACTGATTTAGTACTTCCCATGTAGCTTAAAGATATGCTATGTACGCAAGTAACACTACCCCACAACGTTCTACGATTATATTATACAGGAATCTACAGTTTAAAGTGGATTTTGAACCACTACAAACATCGATGGCACCGCCAGGACTTGAACCCGTGGGGTAACAAACGCCAGAGCGCTAACCACTTGGCCATCTGGTCCTGTCATTTATCATATGATTATCTTGAGAATAAGTGCCTACGGTGCATAGTTTTGAATGGCATACGGTTTTCGTGTAAATAAAGCATCTAAGAAAATGAAAGCTATTTTATTGTAACATAATTTCACGATATTAATTAAGCAGCCAATTTTTTTATTACATTATAAAATGTTTTTGCATTGTTCAGAACCTAATATAAATGACAGTAAACTAGCGAGAGGACAAAGTGCATATCAACAATACGAACTTGTTTGATCATCATTATTTTTACGAGGAAACAAAGGAAAAAGTGAACAATAATAAAAAAAAATTTTGGCAAAAGGTTAATGCTTCAAGCTATCTCTCTTACAAATGGTCACTGGCCCCAAATCCGGAAGTTTCTACGAAAATCCCGAATCGTTTGAAGATATGTATTTTGCAATTTAAATATCCCTTCCCGATGTAGAACACCCTGGTCGTGATAGCATATTAATTTTGCTGTTTGATTCCCAAGGACCAGCTGCTCTGACCAACTTGCCAATTTCGTATCCCAGCTGCAAAAACAGATTCCAGCCTGTTGTTTGTCTTCTCATTGCAATATGGTCGTCGTCGTAAATGCACATGATTCACCCACCCGTTTACTGTCGACAGTTGTTCTTTACGAAAACAGTATTGCTGTATCATTCGAATGGTTTTCGTGAGTCGCCAATTCGGGGAACTAAGCAAAAATTTATTTTTTGTAGCAAACAGCATGCGAATGATGTTCTTTGCATTTTTACGAATATCTTATTTTCGTTAAAGAACATTTAAAATATTTTCGAGAAGTATTTTTGATAATTTTTTTTATAGAAGAATAAAAATTTCTTTTTAATTTATCAACGAAAAGTATATATAAATGAATTTATTTTTGCAAATACTCAAACTAATATAGCTTAGGATCGATAACTGAACAAAAATATAATCTAACTCATGCTAATTTCATGTTGGAATAGGATTCATCTCTCCTTACAGTTGTCGGTAAAATTAAAAAGAGAATTCAGAAAGAAATATCCATTTTTCGGTACTTACGTATTAACGGTACCTTGGCGACAGTTGCGCCAATAAAGACCACACGCGCCAACCGCAGCTACAGATTTGGCGCCAATCTACACTTAAAACTTTTGTTCCAAATAGTAAAATATATATAAAACACTTCATTTAAAATCAAAACGCTTTCAAAATATTTTTTTATTCAAATAATAAAGATTGGCGACACTTAAAAACCGCCAAGTCTGTCGCCAAGGTACCGTTAATACGTAAGTACCCATTTTTCTAATTAATAACGAAAAGACTTATTTATTCAGTTTAAGCATAATACTAATTAAATTTTAAAAATATATTCGCACTAGCAGAACCCGGTATACGTTGTTCTGCCAAAAAAAAAAAAAAAGAAAAGGAAAGAAAAAAAAAATGTATTGTAGAAAATTAGATGAATATATCCTCCATTTTCTAATATCTGTGCATACTAATTTTCATAGTTATCGTTTGAACGGTATATAAGTTGATATACTGCAGTAGTATCTGGTTGCGACTTATAAAAAAGGAGATAGCATAAAAACATTCTCCATATTTTTTTAAAACACACACAAAAATTTCATCAAAATCAGTCAAAACGTTTAAGAGGAGTTCAGTGACAAGCACGTACAGAAGAACCCCATTGCAGCGCCACCTACCGGGTCCAATTGTCAATCTAAATCATAGTTTTGCAGTGGTGTAACAGTACCATGGTAGGCAAAACCGTCTGCTGACCCATTCAAACACACACAAAAAAAATTTCATCAAAATTGGTTCAGCTGTTTAGGAAGAGTTCAGTGACAAACACATGTACAGAAGAATTATATATGTATATATAAAGATATACAGCACATGATCCTCTGATCGATAGTGAACTTTAATTGGCTCGATATTTAATACCAATAATAAACTGCAGTGGAAGACTGCTAACCTATTAATTTTAGCAACTAAACCTATCAGTTTTTGATATTTACTTGATTAAATCATAGTGTTATATTTTTATTCGGACTGATTATAATTTTTCTGTCTAAGCTAAAAAGCTTGAAAAATCTGCTGCGGTTAACATTTTCTTCTTCTTCAATGGCACAGCAGTAACATGGTGGACCAAAGCCGTCCACTTACTATAGATTTCGAGAAATAAGATGCTTCTTTTTACGGGGTAGGGTTGCCAGCCTTTCGTCCAACGCTCAACAATCAAATTAGACCAGGATCTACAGTTTAAAAGGAATTCCGAACCACTACAAGCATCCACGGCACCCCAGGGACACGAACCTGAAACCTCTGATACTGACACTAGTCACTCAGCCATCAGGCCCCTGTTAAGATTGTAGATGCTCATATTATTCACATTAAAATCAGCAGATATCAAAATTTAATTATTCAATCTTGTTCCGATTCAAAAGTGTACTAATTTGTATAGTGTTTAGAAACAAAAGAAATTAATATTTTTATAAAAGATATGCATTATTTTATTTTAAAATTTTTGCTAATGAAATAGGCAACAATATATATAATAAATGAATTTTCTCTCATAACGTCAAAAAATTAAACGCCCTCAAAAACCACAGCAATTAATTCCTGGGTTATCATTCCTAGCATCTCATTCAAATTGCAAATTCTACTACTATACGAAACATACTTGAATATGGATAGCTAATTTTTATCCCCTCTGATCTCAAAATTCTAAATGTGCATCATTTAACTTTACGTTTCCCAACATGTCTTCAAAAATGGACTCTGCTGCCTATTTTACACAAAGAAGCTGGTAAACTTTTATTGTTTCAGAGGCAACCTATGCTGACAGAGGGCGTTTCATCAAACGACTTTCTTTCGGTTAATCCTCTGTGCTCTCCATTATCTTAGATGTGACAATCAATCTCTTAAATTAAAACACTCTATTTCTCTCCCAACTGTTTTTTGCACAGCATCTGGACAGCTTGAATATCTAACCTTTCGATTTAATTCTAATTTTCACCAGCTGGTTAAACCCTGAAAATCATATTTCATCTTGATGATTTATCTTTCAAAACAAACAATTACCCCAGCATGTTATGAAACAACTTTTTGAACAACATTAAGATAAGAGCTAGAAAGATAAGAATATTTTAGCCTCAGGTGCATCTAAGACATATCTTAAACATTCAATATCTGCCATTGATACATTTTCCCAAGAGTCTCCTTCAAGTCAGATTTCCAATTACAATAGCAAAGAGGCATTGTGGCCTAGTGGTTAAATACATCGTCTCATGTCAGAATTCGTGAGTTCGATTTTCTGAACTACAATAGCATTTTCACTGGTGAAGCCTGTACACTACTTTTAACCCTCTCGGTATATGTTCTCTCAGTTCACAACTGTATCATACTATTTCCGTCATTCTGTACTTCGTGTTTTACAAAATTGCAACTTTCTCTCCAATCTCGTCGTCAAATTACTCGGAAGTCAAATTCAAATGATCTTAAACACCATTTTAACAACTGAGTTCATCAGGACTCTAGGAGACGTCGGCATCACAGAGAAAAGAACTAGCTGACTGTCTAGCAAAATCAGCAGAGATAACATCATTTTTGATTTCATTTCTCTCGGGGATCTTATTATTCACCGAAAAAAAGAAGACAATACAAGAAGCAAAATATCAATTTGCAAGTGGAAAATACTTGGAGGAATTTATTCATTTAAATAGTCTTAAACGTAATCATCGACCTATTCCTACGAATGGAAAGGAAGACTTCCTACTCTGTAGATATATATACCCAAAAATATACCCATCAACCTGCCCAGATTTGATCTAACCCCATCTCCTTTGTGTCCATAGTGAATCCAAACTGATAAAAATGGATGCAATAAACCTGTCGACCAGAATGGTCTTTGCGGAGAAATTAGGAATCCTTCAAATACTTCATTCGGCGAAGTTCTTTTACAATGAGGTGAAAAAAAAAATATGGTACAATGTAGCAGAATTTGGATAATCTTGGGCGACGCTATTTCTGTTACGCTATATATCTGTTGTTCTAGTGGCGAATGATCTCAGGTATCGGAATTCGGAATAACTTCTTTTAATATTTTTCATTTCCTGTAATAATTCGATTTATTAATGTTATTTGCTATAAAATAACATTAATACATTGAATCATGGTTATTTTAGCTCTTAATGTTTCTTTATCTTTTTATTTTCATCATTTTAGCTCTTAATGGCCAATTCTCATGATTGCTTGGCAATCACTTTCTCTTTTTTATGCATTTTTCCCGTTCTTTGCCTTCTGTGCAGATTGGTTGATTGGTGGACTCAAGAGCACAAGGACCAACTTTGTCAAGCTGTACAAAACACTTGTTTTTTAATACTAAATTAATCATCAGTGAAATTAGAAGCCACTGTACATGTTTCAGAATCAATTTAATAAAGAGACCAATTTAAAAGATAGAGCTTTCCATTAGCATGAAATGCATACACTGATTTAATTTTATTATTGTCTCTCTAATAGAATAAAATATACAAACTTTTAAGTCTTTCATGAAAGAGCAAAACATGAAAATTGCTTCTAATTTTTCCTTTATTGTCTACAATAAGTAATGAAGGAGCGATGTCTTTCGGCAAAAAATTGCTAGCATTCTTACTATTAAATTGAGATTGCTCCTGAGAATTCTAAAATTTGAATTCATTTTTGCATTAGAATAGCTAATCACAAAAGTTTAAAATAACATTTCATAGATTATTTAGAAAAACAATATATCAAGTTTTCAATATTCATCTGAAAATTGAAATTCAACAAGAATGATCTTTTTGTCCTTTTTAGTTAGAAAAAAAAAAAAAACCTTATCGAAAATGATTATTTGAAAAGACAGTTCTTATAATTTATCAATGTCTTTTGGTTGAATGCCCCTTATATTCCATTGTAAAACAGACACCATGGAACTAAACTAAAGTTACGCATTTTCATAAATAAGAATAATTTGATTGAATTATAGAAATGTCCGAATTCTGAGAGAAGTCACCATTGCATTTTCTGCTTTTGAATTTTTGTTATCCTTTACTTTTGTTGATGAAGCAATAATGGAACCAGATAATAATTGTTGTATTGTTTGAGTTGCTATAGTGAGAAATGCTGCTACATGTTGGGTAAATATTACAAATGATGTAGTTCACTCACCTGCTTTACCAATGATTTCGTGTGTTTTTCATATATTTTTGGATTGATGATTGGAATGATTTCACTCTTCGTATTATATACGGACGTGCTGTGAGTGAGTTGCTTTTGCAGAATAATGAATAATATTTGATAAGTGGTTGAGTCACCGAGTTTCTAAAAATGTGAGATGGTTTAAATTCTTGAATTTTAAAAAACTGAACCTACTGATTCCCTTTGTTGAATTCATGAAATATAGCTTTATGGGATCTATCCCACATTTGAAAGTTTGGGAAGTACATGATGCTGCTGGAAGGAGCTAGGAATAACTTTTGTAACGGGGTTGGATTTTTACATTTGTTGGATAAGTGAGAAAAATATTTGCAGTATTGATATGGATTATCAATAATTAGGTATCCTCTTTATCTAGTGATCCACAGTTTCATGTTTTCAGTGTGATTGTAGTAGATTGACTTGAAAATGGGATCCCATTTACTACAGTTGGGAATTTAAACAGTCTTTTTTATGCGATGCAAATATGTGCTGGGATTTAGTGTAGGAACTTCTTTAGACTATTTAATATCTTTCATAAGCATTTATTCATCAGTATATTATCACTTAATTCATAATAACTTATATCAGTTCCCGTATTGCAGTCTGGTTAACATTGTATCTGTCAAATATATGCCAGAGACAAATCGCGGTTTGGTTTGGTTTGTCGCTCTACTGTCATTTTGTGTACACTTTAGGCTAATTAGACCGGGACTTAAAGTTTACCGTGGATACCGAACCATTAACAAACATCCATGCCACCGCCAGGATTAGGCAAATCGCGGTGTCTGGCGAAAAAAATTATTCATAAAATTAATTCAGACACTAAATCAGAATTGAAATTCCATCCTGATATAAAGTCAGGATTTACATTCACACAGACATGCAAAAAAAAAAAAAAAAAAACAGTAGACTTCATCATGCATCACAACTGAAAAAGTTCTCTGCAAAAACTTCATCGCTATACAAGAGAATTAAGAGTTTAGGGAACAACGTGCTTTATGCTCTACTACATATCACAACAAACAAGTAATATGAAAAAAAAAAAAATTTTTTAAGTCAATTCCTACTTTTTTTTTACTATATTGCAGAAAGTCCTTGATAAATAATTTTCATTCATTTTTTTAAGTTTAAGTTTTTAACATCAAGTACCATCCCCTACAAGTAAAAAAAAAAAAATGTATTTGAACTTGAGTGGATGCATAAAAAAGTATTTTATGAACGATTGAAAATTTGAACAAGATATGTATAGGAGAGTGTGAGCTAATAGAAGGAATTGAAAAAGAAAATAATCATCAGCACATGTATACGAGACTTGATGAATTAAAATTACTGTAGAAGTTGCTTAAATTGAGGCCTGTATCACGTGATAAAAATGTTATGTTAAGAAATACAGTATAATGGAAAAAGTCATGTGAACATTTATTATTGAACCCTTTTCTTTCGTCAATTTTCGAATCACGTACTTTGTGATCATTCATTCACCTATTGGCATCATTATATCATTGCAATAAAAATAACAACAAATAATTGTTTGGTTTTCTTAAGCAGGCGAAATACGATTTCCTGTAATTTTAGGAGTAATGGCTTTGTATTGAGATGAAAATTTTGTGTTTAAATTCCTATTTTCATAGAGCAAACTTATGAAGTTTAGCTTTCATTTAATGTAGGTATATGCATGATTTTTTTTAGAAAAATATATACAAAATATTTTTATTGTTCTTTTATTTATATTCATTTGTTTTTATTTTTCCTGTAAACAATGAGATTTTAACAAGTGATAAACCATATAAATTTTGTTATTAATCAGCTAATCATAATTTATTTTATGTTTTAAAATCTTTACTATATTGCTTTACTGTATTGCTAAAATTTTGTGCAGTTTAAAATTCCACTGTTATTTTTCTTTTCTTTTGGGGAAATAATTAATTTTTGCCGGATTGCAAGCAGTTTAAAATATTTATTATTATTAGCAATTATAGTTTTCTATTTTCTTTTTCTTTTTATAAATTATAACATGGACAATAACAAAAATAAATATGTTTGAAGATTGTTATAAATATAAAAAGTATGTTGTTGATATTTATTTTTAAGAGAAGTAATATTTTATTTTTCAAATCTTTGTTTTAACTATTAAATAATTATTTACTGTTCAACTGCTTTGCATATTTATTGTGATAGAAACAAAGGGTATGACTCACTCTGAAAGAGAATAATTCAGTTTAGTATTATATATTAAATTGTTGATCAGATTTACTATTTATTTTGTAGTAGAAACTTTAAAATAATTATATAATAGTGAAATTTTAGCTGAATTATTTAAATATTTTCTATTTCATGAAATTAAAAATTTTATTTTTACTTAAGATTTAAAGTAATTGTATAAAAAAATATATTATGAATGAAAAATTAAACAAAAAATACAACATTTAGAAAAACAATTTATCACATAAATTTAATTAATAAATATCTAAATAAAAATAAATAATAATAATCGTTTTTAAAAATGAATTATTTTATACATTTTTAAGCAAAATAATATCACTACAAATTTAATGTAAAAAGTTTAAACTATGATAAATATTAAAATTAATGAATCAGTTATTTTCTTTTCATTGTACAACTTTAAAAAATGTTCTTTAATTTTTTTTTTTTTCTTTGTTATCTAGAAATTGAAGTTAGTTAGAAATTCAATGTAGTCACTTTAAATTGAAAGGTTGAATATGGATGAAAGTACAGAAGCTGTTGATCCTAGAGTGAAAGTAATTGTTTTTAGATTAATAATGAGATTTAAAGTCATAATTTTTTTTTAGCTACTGATAAATTTGTGTACAATGTAATGAATATATATCTACGATGTAATAAATATATATTAGTAAATTTTTAAATTTAATTTTTGATTTGTTCTACTTTGAAAAGATTTATCAATTTAAACAGTCTTACTTACTGTCATATTTTAAATATAGCTTCAGCTTCAATTCAGTATTCAGAATTAGATAATTATACAGAAAAGTTTTTACCTATTTTAAGATAATATTTTACTTATAGTAAGATTAGAGATTTATTTAAAATGGAAGTCTTCAATTTTTTGTTATAAAATTTTATAAAATATAGTTATATTTAAAAAATACCAGCTATGTCAGAAAAATGCTAGTATATAATTATAATTATGTATTCTATCCCAATTAAGAATAAATCAGAGTCATTAATAAATCAGCATTAAGAAAATTTTTGGAAGAAAATTAGTAAATATTTAAATAAATATTAGCATTATTTTCATGTAAATAAATATAAAAAAGAGCAAAAACTAATGAAAAAGTTCTTAAGAAGGGCATTTTGATTAAAGTTTACATTTAAAATACTAAGATTAAAAAAAAAAGTACAATTTATCTTTTTTTTAAGTTATAATTTTTTTATTGAACATTTAGTTAAATACAATGATTTATATGCTCCAGGTGATATTTAATTATATGGAAGCTATTATACTTTTTTTATCAAACAAATTTATAGAAATAGCTTATAAAATCATTTAACAATCTTAGCTAATTGTTTTAAGTTTGTTAAAATTCAATAAATATTTTTGTTACATCAATAACAATTACTAAAAGAAAATACCTCTGCCATATTTTTATTTTTTATCATTCCCAGTCTGTAAGCCAGCATCATATTTAATCAATATCAAAAACTCATTGAATAGATTAAAAGGTGGGATGTTGAGAAAATTTGAATTAAAAAATTCTTAATGAAACAAAGATATCTTAAATTCATTTTTTTGATAAATTTAATTGTTTTCTATTTAATAAAGTTTTATAAAGAATAAATCTACAAACTCGTTTTACTGTGTTATCAAAAAGTTTGTAAATATATATATTTTTGACTATGCATTGCATTGCTATCAATAAGTTGCTGATAAACAGATTATTCAGTGTAACTGATAACATAAGTTTCAAAAATTGCAATGTAAACATTTTATTCACACTTCGTAGAATAAACAGTGTTTCCAAGAATGGGGAAATATCAGACTGTCAAGCATATTAAAGTAATAAATGTGTAATAATAAAATTTATTTCAAATTATTGAACATTAAATCTTAAACACTGCATTAAAATCAATGTTTATTGCATTAAGTATAACTTTTTATCATTTTGTTTTTAGGACCAGCTTGAGTTTTTGAATTCATACACGGATGAAATCAACAGCCTTGAATTGCAGCTGGATGTAAGAATTATTTTTTATTGCTCTATTAATTAATTTTGCTGAATTAATTTTATAGATATAGTAATTAGATGAAAATTAAACTATTTTATACTGTTGTTATAGGATGCTAATGCAACGTTCCGGAATACGCTCAGTGAATACAGCCAGAGACTGAAATTGATTGCTAAGAAATTAGGAAAATGTGTTAGAATTGCAAGGCCATATTATGAAGCAGAAGAATCATCACAAGCAGTAATATATAATTTTTATGCTCATTTATTGTAAATATTAACTAGTGTTTATATAATATAATCAATAGAAATTTTTTTTTTCTTTTTAAATTTTTTTTTTTTTTTTTTTTAAATCAATAGAAATTTTCTCATTTTACATTGAATCATTCAACTATATAGAGTTCAATAAATTATTACTTTCATTATTAATTCCATTCAAGAAAAGAGGGCTTTAATCATTTTAAATAGCTTTAAAAATGTTAATTTTTGTAAAAATTATCTGTTTTTAAAAATCCTTTGTCCTTTTTTACTTCTTTTTACTATATTTTCTATTGAAGTATTAAAATAATTGTTGAAGTAATAAAAATAGAGTAATTATGTGAAAAAAAATGTTATATTAGGTATACTCTTTTTAAATCTTTAGTAGTAGTATTGAAATTAACTTATAGGGAAGGGAATATATACAATCTTTTAAGTTTCATTCTAAAATATAATTTATTTTTTGAAAATTAAAAGATTGTATTGGCCAACATCAAATTCCTCCTTGTAAATATAAGGTTGATTCTTATAGATATTGCTCTACTTAATCCAAATATGACATTCAAATTACTCTTTTCACCCACCCTTTACTTTTGACAGTGATTGCTTAAAGTTAGAATAGTACTGCCAAATCTTAGTTTAGGATACACTGGAATTTTTGTCTTTTTTTCCCCCAGCAATTTAAATATTTTGGCATCAAATGTAGTTTTCTCATTTCAACAAGATTGCTTTTTGATTTTTGTATTTCGAACTTTGTCTCTATTTTATAAAGACACTGGTACTAAAACTTACTGATAAAAAATGGCCTATAATACAAGTCTGCTAAATTAATTTTCCCTATAGGGAATCTCTTATTTAAATTTTAGTTTTGGATTCTGTATAAGCACATTAAAAAAAGTTATAATCTTTTGAAAGTTGTTGAACCAAAGTTTTGTATGTGCAGCGTTAATTAACTTTAATGCTAAGCTTAATTATAATAACATATCTTATAAGTTTTTAGTTAATTTTAGATATGTACTTATACTCATACTGAATTATCAAATTATTTATCCAATTGGCTTCAAATAATTTTGTATAACATTTAAATACTTAGTTTATTTTACAAAAAAAAAATAAATAAATAAATACTTTTAACACCATCATTATTTTGAACTAATTATTTAATTTACATGCTTCAGGCAAAACTTGAATGTGAAGAGGCTGCTATACGTTACCACAGAGCTTGTGGAGTGCATAAAGAAGCTCGTGAAACTATAGCTATGGCTGAGAAAAAGTTTGATTCTCAGAAAGAGGATTATGAATTTGATGCAGCTTGGCAAGAAATGCTCAACAGAGAAACAATAAAGGTAAACTTGTGGCACTTTTTCTTGTTCCATTAGTTATTTCAGGATAAATATAAAAAAATAAGAATAAGAATTTAATATATGGATAAATATAATTTATTTTGTTTTGACTTGTAATCTTTAACATATTAATTTATTGTTTTTCAATTTAGTGTAATATTGCAATAATTTTATTTTAATTTGATTCAATGCCGCTTACATCATTACAATTTTTTTTATCGTGATTAATTTTTACTATTTTAATTTATTTATTATCATGTGTGACATAATTTTGTTTTGCTATGGGGTTTTCGATGTTTACAAAAAATATATGATAAAAAGAAAGAGTTAAAGTTTTTTATTTAAATTGTCAGTAATCTTGTTCATCACAAAATAAATTTCAAATTTGAAATTCATTGGAAGTAATTCATTGTTGTCTTTTATTGGATTGGATAAGTGTTTATAAAAAGTATTTTAACTAATTTGACACTTTTATTTAAATTAAAAAAATTAAATAAATAGTATGCACTATTATTTTCTTTTGTTTATTATTTTATTATTTAAATTGTATTGCAGAAAAAAAATGATACAGCATTTTCATGCAAGATTAATCAAAATTTGTAAATATATTTCATTTTTTTTTAAAATTTATATATGTATATTTTAGCTTATGAATGCAGAATCTTTGAAAAAAGAAAGTGAGCAGGAACATAAGCGTACAGCTCAAGTATTTTCAGCTGCTGTTCAGAAAGTCAAAATATTAGAACATCAATTGAAGAAAGAAATTATTAAATCTAGGTAGTTGTTATTTTTTAACTTTATAAATGTATTCTTAAACTTCTGTTATTGGTGATATATTAACATTTTTATATCCTCTTTTAGACCTTATTTTGAGCAAAAAAAAAAGTGTTCTTAAAGTTCTGCAGGTATGTATGACTTCTTTTAGCATAAATTCTTAGTGAGATTTAAATTAAGAATATTGTGTAGAATTTTTTGTTTTAACTGGAAAAAAAATTAATCAAACTCTTTAATTATTTTCGTTACTTTTTCTAGGATTTAAGAGTCGAGTTGAATCTTTGCAAAAAGCTGTTACAGATTCTAAAGCTTCTTATGCTGCTTGTCTGCGTAATTTAGAAATGATATCGAGTGAAATCCACGAAAGAAGAAAATTAAATTTGCCACCTCGAGAACCAGGTGTAGGTGCTGAACGGGAATCAGCTAATTCTGAACTCTGTGAGTGAGAAAATATGATTTAAATACTTCTTTTTTGTGTGTTAAATTTGTGAATAATTTTTTAAATTATTATTCCCATTTATAATATTTTGTTTAGCAAATACTTAAAGAAAGATATATTTATTGCATATATTTAAATGTTTAAAAATGCATATTAAAGATAATATTTTTCTTTTAAAATTTATTTCAAGTTCTTTTATAACATTAACTTAAGTTGTAATTCATTATTTATGCTAAGATAGAAATAAAAAAATTATATATTTTAAAATATATTTATCATTTTTTTTTTCTTTATTTCTTCCTGTGATATTCTACTTGAATCTATAGTATAATAGTAAAAACAATTTTTTGGAAACATAAAAATCATTTTTTTCATTTCAATGATATGTAAAATTTTGTTAAATTGTGACATTGAGAACTATTCAGTTTCTTTTTCTTAATTCAGGCAAAAAGTTGTTCATAATTTATTTTTTTTATGATTATAAGTTAGGTTCTTTAAATAAGTTGTTTTTACATTGCATGTTATGTCTTTGCAATCTTTTTCTTGTTGCTGCATGTTATGTTTTGAAATTATCAAATTGATTTTGTGTAAGGTTTTTTTTTCTAGTAAACTTTTGCCATTGAATTTTTTCTTTTCTTTTGTTTATTTTTTATTTTATGAAGTTTTGCTAACAAATTTACTATTTTTATAGCTATCCATCCACCTTTATCTATGCTTAAAATATGGGGTTCAGAAAGTCATTTAACTGATAGCTTGTCATCAGCAACTGATACTGATATTGCAGAAGATTTGGATAATTTATGCCAAGACTTATCTTTAGAGCCAAGTAAATATATAATTTCTTTTTTTGTTGAATAAACAGTAGATTTTTAGCATTATGAATTTACACAATTTAAAATGGGAATAAGATCTTTTACATGTAAAACTTCTTATTTTACTTAGTGCAACAAAAGCTTTTAATGAAATATTCTTTTAGATAGGAAAAGGATAATTAATTCTGTGGCTCTTTAAATTCTATGTCTAAACATCTTGTATAGAAGTTATAATAACATTATGCTAAGTTTAACATAAATGTAAACTACAAGTTTTCTGTAATTTTTATTGCCTTTAAAAGCTTATCTCAAATAATTTCAATCCAAATGTGTACTTTGAATGAGAAAAAGAGTAAACTAATGAAAACTGTCAGAAAATCGTAGCAAGTATTTTAGAAGTAGAGCTATGAACATTATAACAAAATTTACTAATAAAGGTTTTTAAAGGGGGCATGTGTGTTGACATTATAAAAGATCTCTTTGCTCTATGAGATAGAGATGGATCAGTAATTCCTTTAAAACATAAGGCAGGAAATTATTTATTTTTTACACGAAAATTTACAGAACACGTGTCAAAAATAATTTTTTTTTTGCTTTTTATTATTATTATTTTAAACAAATAAAAGATCAAACATTTTCCTATCGAAGGAAATGTGTAAAATTTAATTTTTTGTACTTATAAGTTAATCAATAAACAAAGGGAAAAATGGAAAAAAAAATATTGTGTATTTCTGTATGTATTTAAAACTAAGTTATCTAAAAGCCCATTATATTTTCTGCATGCAATTATAGTTTAGTAGGAAAAAAATATAGCAACACAATTTTAATTGCTACTAGCATTTACGAGAATAATTGAAAAGTAAATATATATATGCAAAGTTGTCTAAAATGAGCAACTTATGATTATAAAAAAATTATTATTCAAGACCAAATACATTTTCTCTCTAATGTGGAAATCTTTCTTTGAGATTTGAAAAATTTATTGCAGGAAATAAAAAAATAATTTATTTTTTAAATCATGCATGTAAGCAATGTCTGTCTTGTCTTGTTAGTCAAAGAATAATGTTCATACACTTACATGGTTAAGTATTGGTAACATTCTTTTTCAATAAATTTTTATTTATCCTGATTTCTAAACTGCATTTAATATATGTTATCATTGTTTAGATCTAAGCCTTCCATCTGAACCAAAGTTACCAGAAGAAGAATCCAGTAATAATGCAATTGATAAGAGTGCCAATGTCGGTAACCCCAGTGATGCGTCCTTATCATCCAGCATTCAATGCAGAATACCGTCCGTTTCTTCCTATGGTGCTGGAGAATTATCAGATGATTCATTTCAGGAAATAGATCTGAATAGTTAATGCTTATATACATCACAATTTCAAAGTCCGTTGTGATATCACAATTAGAGTATCAAACCAATTGTTGTATTATTCATTGTATATACCGTGTTTTTATTTTGTTAGAAAATATTAAGATAAGTTTTTTTGTTTGGCCTATTTTATTTCTTATTTGTTGTTGATGGTTGTATTGAGCAGTAAATGAGAGGTTGTAAGTTTTCATGCATTTGTTTTAGATTTTAATTTTTACTTATAATGTTCAATTTTTATGTTATTATATCAGTTATGATTTGGTGGATTTTTTCATTTTCTTTGTTACTTTTCATAATATTTTTTTAATATGAATTATCATTAATTTAATGACATTTTGATATTTATCAATTTTATTTTCTTTTTTCTCAAAACTTATTGCTCATGATCTGATAAACTGCAATAATCTAAGCATTATAGTTAAAAAAAAGAATTTGGGATATTTAGTTTTTTTTCAATTAAAATGAAAGGAGTAATGAGCTTTTATGCCCAATATTAATTATGATCTGAAATGTATTACCTCAACTTTTATTTCCTTATATAGGAAATTAAATTAGTTCTTGTAAAAAAAAAATGCTTATAAATATGTGTTCAATTGCTATACTGGAAATTTCTTATAGCTTTTTGTGAGTGGTTTCACAATTAAAAAAAAAAAAAAAAAAAATGCTTTGCTAATAACAATCAATTTTCAAACTGAATTTAAAATTTGCTAGGTTTTCTAGAAAAAGATATTACACTATATTTAACTATTTAAAGAGTACAAAATCAAAAATATGTTTATAAAATAAATTTACGTGTAATTAATAAATTTCTTTAAATTTAAGTACAAAAAGTTAAATAAATATTAAGTAACAACTTTCTAAATGTATCTTCTTTACTGTAAATTTGTTATTATTTTTTTTAAATTATACTAGTTTAATTTCTTAGTTATTTGTTTAATTTTTGTGAAACTCATTTTCTTTGAAACAAAGACAATTACATTTTAAAAGGAAAAATATATCGAGAAGCAAATTTTTATAAAAATTTAAAAATATATACACACAGACAGAAGATAAATCGTTTAACAATAAGTAATAATATGCATTAAAAATAATTTGTTTTTAGTTTCTATATATGTAGGAAAATGTATTGAAGAAAGTATAAAAAGGGCTATTATAATAATATGAAGAGTTAAGTAAACTATATTTTTTATTATTATGGAACAAAGTGTCTAACACAGTTTTATTTGTTCAAGTATTGTGCAAGATATTTCGTAGTTGTTATGAATTAGTTTTCTATTCATAGTAATTTAAAACTTTTCAATGCTGAATTTAAAATATCCGCATGTGGTAAATAGGATGTCTTTAATAATAGTTATGACATATTGACATTCTAATACTTATTTTGCATATCACCTGTGTATATGTATATAATAAGTGTATAAATTATCTTTTATTTCTCTTTATCTTAAAAGTGAGATAAAGAGCACTTGTATAAAAAAAGCACTTGTGCATTGGGCATGAATATATATTTAAAAAAATAGTTGAGTGGGTTTTTTTTTATTATTTTGTATAAAAGTCTTCCTGGGAACAACAAAAAGATTCATCCTTTTTAATAATTTTTTTTTTAATATATTATATCCCACATTTGTATTATATAAAAATTATAAATTGTTTGTATGAAAATTACAAACTACTTTTAAAATTTTCTTTCTTTTTTTTTTTTAATTTTCAAGAATTTTCCAGAAACGTATTTTTATAAATAAGCATTGCAATGGAATTTAAAATATCTGTATAGCTAAATGAATAGTTTTTATTTCAGGGAAAGATAATATATAAAAATCAGATGATTATTCTCAAATATATATCTTTTCATATTTAATTTCATCCTTTGTTCACAAGATTAATTTTTAATTTTGTGCCTTTTATTATAAATTACAGAATTATAAAAACTGTTTTATTATCTATATACAGTTAATTTAATTTAAAAAAAAATTATTGCAGTACAATCCTGAATCCTTTAAATCTTATTTTTACAGTAATTATACAAAGATAAAAAATAAGATCATTTAAACATATTAAATTAAACTTGTTGAATCTGCTATAAAATTAAAAGAAACTAATATTAAAAGTTTGATAAAAGAATTTACATCCACTGATTTTTTATTAATAAGAAATTCATTAAAAATTAAATAATTTTTATTAAATAATAAGGCTATTTATTCAATCTATAGAGGTTTCTATGTATTAAAAATAATTTCTTGTCAAGATTTTTAGAAATTAACAAATTTATTTAAAATTATATTGGAAATGAAAAGTTGGATCAGCCCTTTATTTTATAATAAGTATTAAAATAATTGATTGAAAATAATTTTGAAATAACTTCTATAAACTTATGATGATAGTTTAATTGAAATAGTATAATATAAATAAACAAATAATATGATGATTTTGAATGTAACAGAAATTGCAGAAAAAATATTGATTGTTTATTGACAATAAATAATTAATATTTAAATTATAATATTAAAAATTAAATTTAAATTATAAAAATATATTTAAATTTTAATACTTAAATATTTCAAATTTATTGAAAATAAAAAATATAACAATAAATTTGCTTCTTTTTTTCACACATACTTTTTTTTTGCATATAATTTTGGTTTTGAATATAAAATTGTGTTGTGCCATAATTTAATGACTAGACTTAGTTGATTTCTTTAAGCTGTTAATATTAATTTACAGAATGGATATTTTTTTTTAAACTCCTTCACATTATCTATAGATATAATTCATTAAATGGGCTTTATAGCAATATATATGTTTGCAATATTATTTTATGTATTTTTTTTTTTTTTTTTTTGCATTTATAGTGTGGAAAATTTATTTATTTTAATGCATTAAGTAATTTATAAGTAGTTTTGAAATTAGATGTAATTTTTTTTAATATTGTTCAGGGCTTTTTTTGATTTTAATTTTTTAATTAAACTGTTTAATATTTAACTGCATGATAATATTCATGAATTCATATTATTTTTGAAATTTTCATAGTAAAGGGACTTAATCAGTGTTTTTAAAATTTAATTCGTGAAAAACACTGTTTAATTTATATATTTTCTGATTTCTTTTATAAAAATGTGGGTTTTATAACTTCCTTTATATAAAAATTTCACGAATGCAAAAATTTTTTAAATTAAAGCTTGTTTTTTTTTTAATTAAAAAATAACTTGTTACATTAGTTTTATTTTGAACATGATTTTTTTTTCTAACTTTGCAATTTTATCATTTTTTAAAAAAATTATTATTAAGGTTATTAATTGTTATTAATATAGATTGTTATTAATTATCACAAAACATATAATTTTTTTTATAAAGCAACAAAAATCTAACTATGAATTCTTTAACAGCTATATAAAACTATTTACATAAACTATTATCCCCCCTAAATACAAACAATAGAATATCATGGGAATATCAATAAATTAAAATTTAAAAAAATATCAAAGAATAAAATTTTATTACATAATTTTTCTTTATAAATAAATTAAAAAAAAATTCTGATATTTTTTGTATATTTAACTTTTTTTAATTATTAAAGTTCTGTTTTTAAAACTTTGAAAATGTTGAATTGTCAATTATTTAATTGTAATTAATATTTACATTGCATTTCACTTAAACATCAGAGTATTTTATTACTAATCATTTATGATATATTGGTTGTATTTAGAATAATTACAAAAAATTATATTTAATTCCAATTAATTAATGTTAAAATTGTAAAATTTCACCATACACATAAATCGCTTTGTATTTCAAAAGTAAGCATGTTTAGAAAACTTGCCTTTTTCTTGCCTTTGTTTTTAACAATTTACAACTTCATATATGTTGCCAAATATGTAGTTCAAATGTGTGTGTTGTCTTAAAATATAGTTCTTTATATTTTTGTTTTGTTTTTAAATATTTTTTTTTATTCAAAATGTTAAGGTTGAACAATTGATAACTGGTATTTTGCCTTTTCCCCCAAAACTTATTTTATTGTAAGAAAATATGTTTGGATGTTTTATGTAGCTTGGCATTCAAAATGAAGAAATTGAATGCCAAGTATTGTTTCTTTGATGAGTTGTTAAATCTATGCAAGTTTAATCATTAGACATTTGGCATGTTTTGGTGCGTTAGTATTTTTTTCTTTTGAGAATTGTTTAGAAATTAATGCAATTGTATGAAATATTAGTGAGAGCTTTATTTTTGATCTGATGTGAGATTTAGAAATGCACAAATGTTAATGAACGTTAAAAAAAAAAGGATCTAATGAATTATTTTTTATTCTGTTTTTCATATGTATTTTACATGTACTGTTAAATAAATAAAATTTTTTTACCACAAATTATTGTGTTGTTGTTTCTGGCCATAATTTTTAACATTTAAAAAAATATTCTAAAAGTTTTTTTTTTTTTATATTATTTTATTTTACATAAAAATTAAATATAAATATAAATAATATGATAAATAATAATGGTGTAAAAATACCTTTTCTTTAATCGAGTGACTAACGCTCTGGCGCTCATTGCTACAGGTTTCGTTTTCGAGTCCCGGCGATGCCATGGATGTTCGTAGTGGTTCGGAATCCACTTTAAAATGTGCAGGTCCTGGCTCAATATGTCTGTAGAGCTATCGGCGTAGGGCTGGCAACTCTACCTCGTAAAAAGAAAACATCTGTCTCAAAATCTTCCAATAGGCGGACGGCCTTGGTACACTATGGTGCTGTCGCGCCAATGATGATGATGAAGAATTTTTTCATGGTTAGCATTATTTTTTACGCTGATTTACTGCTCATACTGTTTCACGGCAGAGTGACGTAGAATAAATAAATAAATAAAACGTACTAACCCCTGAATTACAACCACTTAACTTTTATTTAAAATAAAAATATTAACATTGCAATTTACCAATAAAAATATCATGTTTAAACCCTAGACACTTGCTCTTCCCTAAAAAAAGCGCCAATGTTGCAATCCGAAGTATATAACCAATTCATACACTGGTGTAAGCAACAATTTAAAAATTTAGCAGATAGCCGTGAAATTGCAGAAAAGCAGGTCTGAAGATCAGTACAATGAACACTTAAGTCAGTAGAAACGTCATCAGGAACGAAACGTCGGAGGCGACGTGAGCGTACGCAAAACGCGTGATGTCGGCGCGAGCAGCTCAACAGTAGAATAGAAGGAAGGACGGAGACGCAATTCAACATATTAGCTGCAAGGGCCAGTGAGTCAGTTCGTGAAATACGGCTAAAAGAAATCACCTGGACGACTTCACACGTGGAAGAATGATCGAAAAGCTGGAGGAGGGGCGTACTGTCACCAGTGTAGCTGCAGAGTTTGGAATCAACAAAAGTGTCGTTTCGCGAGCTTGAAAGCGTTCCAAACCAGAGGTACAGCTGTTAGAAAGGTTGGTGGTGGCCGCCCGAGGAAGACAACTGCAGGGGATGACCGATATATCGTCCTGCAGGCGAAAAGAGGCCGACAGCAGTTAACAAGCACCATTGCTCAGCAACTCTGTACAGCAACGGGGCAACAAGTGTGGCGGTTTACTGTGGCCAGACGCCTTCACAAAGTGGGCCTATTCGTCAGCCCTCCTGAACGCTGCCTCCCGTTGAAAGTTGGCCACCGACGCCACCGTTTACAGTGGTGCAGAGAGCACAAAAACTGGACAACTGATCAATGGAGTCGTGTCCTCTTTACGGATGAGAGTCTGTTCTGTACCAGAAGCGATTCTCGACGCATTTTGATTTGGGGAGAGGTCGGGACCCGGTTTTTTATCCCAGTAACCTCAAGACACCGTTATGGTGGTTCTGGAGTTCTTGTCTGGGGAGCAGTTTGCTGAACGGGCGAACTGAGCTCCACGTTTTCGATAGAGGGTCTGTAACCAGGGATCACTATTGAGAGGAGGTACTCCTTTTCCCATGTGCGTCTGTTCCGAGGTGCCATTGGCCCAGACTTCATTTTTATGCATGACAATGCACCGCCACATCGGACTCTTGCTGTTGAGGAGCTACTGAAAGTGAAGATATCACTCGAATGGATTGTCCAGTGTACTCCCCCAGATTTAAACCCCATCGAACATGTGGGATGCTTTGGGGAGACGCATTGCAGCTTACATCCTCCGGAGAACACTCAACAACTCAAACAGATGCTGATTGAGGAATGGGCACTCCTACCGCAAGAAATGTTGCACCAGCTGGTTCTGAGTATGCGGAGACGGTGCGAAGCAACCATTGCAGTGAGGGGAGGGCATATCCCATATTAAGGAACACCTGCTTGTTGTTCTTCCTCTTGATAAACAATCATAAATCACGATACTATGCCTTCAATAAAAGCTTGTTTTTGTTTGATTCCATACCGTATGCATTGTATTCCTTTTTCAGCGCCGATGCTTTCGCCACCCTTTACGTACATAATACTCTCCCTCATTTCTGAATGTCATGTCTCTCAGATGATTTCTCGTGGAGTTATGGTAAAACCCCACCTGTTGCTTAAGGTTTGCACACCAGTGTAGTTCTATCATTATTACTGTTATTTGGCTTGTTTTTTATAAGAAATGCTTTTGTTTGTAACAATAATCTAATTCTGTGATTTACTAATTAAAAGACTTAAATATCGCCAATTCGGTGATGTTGGCGAGAAAATTTCAACGCAATTCAATTTTTATAGCACTTTTTCATGTATAATTCAGGAGGATTTTAGTTACTAAAACTTTGTTCCGTATTAAAGTAAAATAATTGGTCTGAAATAAAGGAAATTTATGTAAGATGTATTCAAAATATTTTTACTTATTTAATTTGGTAAGTCTTTATTCACATTATTTGTGTTCAATAAAGGAAGATATCTTCTACAGTCATTTAAAGTGCAGTAATAGAAGTAACCAATTACAGATAAACTATATTATTATACGCATTATTGACATCATTTGCTCATTACTTAAAGTATCTGCATAATCATCTGCATTATTAAAATCATTTGCACATCATTAATAGTATCTTTACAATCATCAGCATTACTGAATCATTTGCTTTGAGGAAACAATGGTTGCAAAAAGAATATCAATGAGCTTATTGTGTAGAATTAAAAATGCGCTGATAAATATTCAACTTAAGCAAAAAACTCAACCAAGTTGAAGTTCACCTGCAAGGAGGAAAACAGATGATTATGGTAAAAATTAAATCTCGTTTTCTGTGAAGGAATAATTGGCTGATTATTTTATTTTATTTAAAAATGGCGTTTGTCAATAATTTAGTCGTTAAATTTCTTTTGACCGCTGGCCTTTTCAATAATTTATATATATATATATATATATATCTCTTTACATATATAATTCTTCTGTACGTGTGTTTGTCACTGAATTTCTCCTAAACGGCTTGACCGATTTCGACGAAATTTTTTGTGTGTGTTTGAATGAGTCCGTGGACGATTTAGATTTACAATAGGGTCAGGTAGGTGATGCTGCAATTCATATAATTCTACTGTTCCTGTGTGTTTGTCACTGAACTCCCTCCTAAACGGCCTTACAGATTTTGATGAAATTTTTTTGTGTGTTTGAGGGGTCCCTGGATGGTTTAGATTCCCATTGGACCCCGGTAGATAACTCTGCAATCGATATATCTTTATATATATAATTTTTCTGTGCATGTGTTTGTCACTGAATTCTCCTAAACGGCTTGACGATTTTGATGAAATTTGTGTATGTTTGACAAAACATGGAGAATGTTTTTATGCTATCCCCCCCTTGTTGTAAGTTGCCATCAGATGCAGTAGCAGTATATCAAATTCCATACCGTTCAACCAATCGCTATGAAAATTGGTAATAATATACATTCGAGAATGGAAAATAGGTTCGCGCTATCCACTTTATTGTCGCCACCAGATGGTATATACCGTTCAAACCATATCCATGAAAATTAGTATGCACATATATTCGAACATGCAGAATATATTCGCGATATGTAAATTTCTACAATACATTTTTTTTAGCAGAACAACGTATGTCGGGTTCTGCTAGTATATAATAGTATATATTACTGACTTTTTTTCGAACCTTTATTTTTATATCTAATTACAATAGGGTAAAAAAAAAAAAGTTGTTTGATGGGGGTTTTATAGTTTCAGTGTTTATTGAATGTATGTACAGCTGTGTTTAAATCCGTTTGACATGGCAAATTTTCCACGCGATGGCTGCTTCAAAGGAAAAGTTTGAAAATCCCTAATTTTACATATATCAGAGAAAATATCTGGTCAAAATAGGACTTACAACATATTGATGATTGTGTATTCTTTACTGGAGAACCAGAGCTATCAGCTTTTTAAATTTTTACCCTTAGAACATATAACTTGTTTTTAACTGCTTTTGTCTTTTGGCCGTTTTTGTTAAGAATGGTCTTTTCCCTTTGTAATTTTGATTTGTTTATAATAAAGCCATACTTAACAACAACATATATCAGAGATTTTCAAACTTTTTTCCTTTTGGCGTATATTCTACTAATAAATCCTAAAGGCAGTTTATACGAAAACAATTCTTTGGTATACAAATGAATGTAATTTCATCACATTTCAAAAGCATAGTTACTTAAGACCTGGATGTGTTTGCTTAAATGAGCATAATTATTAAAACAAATGAATGTGTTTGTACGTAACACTTCTTCAGTGCTTTTCAAAATTGACTTTTTTTCTATAAACGTCAATGCTGTTACGAATACATAAACTCATGTTTGTGAAAAATTGCAACATCATGAAGGAATCGTCATAATTGAATGAAATTTAATACACAGTTGAGTGGTAGTGGTACAAATAAATGATTAAATGTTCAAAGCAAACAAACAATAAAAAGAGATCGGAATCAGTATTTTGTGTAGCCACCACGCGCCGCAATAAGTGCTGCTACACGACGTGGCATGGAGTCAAAAAAATTTTGAATGTCTGCCTGAGGAAGAGCATTCCATATTGTTTGTATGTGCACCCAAAGTTCGTCTGCAGAAGCAACAGGACGAGGATCACGAGCGAGACGCCGACCAATGAAATCCCACACATGTTCAATCGGCGACATATCCGGGGAATAGGCAGGCCAAGAAAGAAGCTGTACCACGTTTGCTTTTAAATATGAGATGTGAATTTCTTGGTAATTATTTATATTTCAGATTGGGTTTGGTGTTCTAGATCTGAGCCAACAATGCCTTTAAGGAGACGAAGAAGACAGTATCATCAGCTTGCTGAATTACTTAGAATGGAGTCGTGTAATAGGACCACGGAAGGTGGATTTTCTTTTCGCAATATTGCAGAAAGACAGGGTTGTTTGCATGATAGTTGGCAGCAGTGGTCACGGGAAGATACAAACTCAAGAAGACTGGAGTCTGGTTGCACGTTGGAACGAAGAACGACGAGAAGGAATGATGAGAGGAATGTTTATTACATTCAACGCATGGGAATAAAGTATCATATTGCATCTGCAGCAGAATTTCAAACTTTTGTTGGCACCAGAGTAACACAGCGGGTGATGACACATTGATTGCTTGTGGGACAGTTCCGAGCCATCTGCGACATCACTTGTTTCAAACCGAAGCTTATTGAGGGCAGAGTAAAGATCTGTTATGTTTTCAATTGAGAGCCGTTTCTGTTGCCAGTAAAGACCATATGTTGGTAAGAAGGATGTCAGAGTGCTTGAAGCCAATCTGTGTTATAGACAAACTGGTCTTACTTTTACTTCTTCTACTTTATTGTCGCAAAAAGCCCTATGGTGTGCCAAGGTCGTCTGCCTACTGTCAGATTTCGAAACAGGAGCTGTTTTTTTTTTACGGGGTAGAATTGCCACGCCAGTTGCTCATACGCCCAACACTCTAGAGTCCCATTAGACCGAGACTTACGGTTTAAAGCGGATACCGAACCACTACAAACATCCATGACACCGAGCCCCAAAGCGATAGTCACTCGGCCATCAAACCTTCACACTGGAACTACACCAGGAGTTATGGTCTGAGAGAAATTTCCTACTACTGTTGTCATTATCCCACGCAATTTGACAGCATCTTTGTATTTTGTCAGTGGCTGAATTTATTTTTCATCCTATTTTTGATCACTACACCAAGGGGTGTTTTTTTAATAGGGTAAAGCTCACCCCCATACCACTGCTGTCACCCAACCTGCTATACAGAGCGACGACATGTTATCTTGGGCTGCAAGATCATCAGATAAGAAACGTATTTTGCAGGACCGGATTTAGAGGAAAAGAGGCCCTATGCTATTCCACTTACGAAGTCCTTTCACCTCCCATTCTTAAGTTTGTAAATTACATGAGAGATAATAAAATACATCATCACTGTGATATATATTAATATGTTAAAGGAAACATGTTGTGATTGGTACTAATCTTTATAAAAAATGTAGCACAAAAAAAAGTCAAGAACACTTATTTGGACATTTATTCTCAGCACATAGTACTTGTAACAATAACTAATCAAACATAATACACAACATTTACAAAGAAACAAAATTCAAATACATTTTCATCTTTATTTATTAGTCATATGTGTAGAATTTCTCCTAATTTTCGATTCAATGTTTTAGTGTTTACTGTGTTTAAAAAAGTGTAATTCTAATTTTGCTAACAATTTGAATGTAGGAGAAAATCCGGCCCTGCGTATTCGATATTGTTAGAAGACAAGTCCAGTGCCATCCACAAACATCATTGGCCACTGAGGATTTTACTGACCAATTACAAATGGCATGGAACTCCATCCCACAGAATGGCATACAGCGCCTGTTAGATAACATACAATTTATGCGGGCTTGTATGCTTGCATTCGAAATCATAAAGACTACAAAGTTTAATAAGATTAAATACTAAATGTAAGAAGATTAAAGATTTAGATTAGGTTCTGATGGCCGAACGACTGCCACAAGTTTTGAGTTCGAACCACGGCAGTACCATGGATGTTTGTAGTGGTTCGAATCCACATTAAATCGTAGGTTTCGGTCTAATATGACTTTTGGGCGTAGGGCTGAATCTCATATGATCTCATATATTACTAAACAAATGAAATAAAAGATTAAATGCAAGTATTACCATTTTACATTTGAAATGGTTCTTCTCGCACATAATTTAACCTCTGATCTTGAAACTTGAATGAAATAAATACAGTGGATAAAAAAAAGTATTGGCAATTGCCTATAAATGATCATATTTGCTAACAAAGTATGTTTACAAATTTTATTTTAACATAGCGATTACAGAAGGAGAAAAGACAAACAAATATAACGAAATTTTCATTTAAATATTTTTAGTCAAAATCTACGAGAAAATCCAAGATTTACATGATAAAAAAGTATTGGCAAAATTATGAGCGAAAACAAAATCAGTATATGTTCACTACTTTGTATGCATACCTTCTGCATCTATAACAGCTTGTAATCTATTTCTCATAGAGGAAACTAAGGTCTTTGTTGTACTGTTGGGAATTTTGTGCCACTCTTGCAAGAGTAAAAGTTTGAGGTCGTCTTTACTTGAAATTTTATGTTTCTTGATTTCTAGATCCAGCAGGTGCCATAAATTTTCAATTGGATTGATGTCAGGCAATTGAGGTGGGGTTTTTAATTTTCGAGGAGTATTGTAGAGTAGCCATTCACGGGTGAGATTCGCTGTATGCTTGGGGTCATTATCTTGTTGAAAAACGAATGATGTTCCCAAGCCAAGATGATAAGCCCACTGATTTTTAAGTTATTGCGCAAAATGTCAATGTATGTACTTGCTGTCATAATACCATCAATAAAATGTAGGCTGCCAATTCCATTAGCTGCCATACAGCCCCAAACTAAGACGCTGCCTCCACCATGTTTTACAGTAGCAGTTAAATGTTGCTTTTCCAATTCAGTATATGGCCTCCTCCACACATACCGTCGTTCATCACTTCCGAAAATGTTAAACTTTGATTCATCGGAAAAAAATAACTGTGTTCCAAAACTCATTAGATAAATCAACGTGGGATTTTGCGAAATCTAATCTCTTTCTCCTATTTATTTCCGAGGTGAATGGTTTCTTTCTAGCTGCCTTTCCATAATAACTTCTCTCGTAAAAACAATCCGTACAGTCTGTACGCTGAAAGTCTTTGCGAAGTGAAAGCAACATCTCTAGCTATCCGGGGTGCACTTATTTTAGAGTTTTTCTTAACCTTTGTCAATAATGACACGTTCTTCTTTGTATAAAAATATTCGAGGTCATCCACTTCTAGTCTTATTTTCCGTTGATCCTGTTTCCTTGAACTTTTTACAACACTTCTGACAGTAAATAAACTTATATTGAACTGCACACCCTATAGCACGATAAGTTAAACCTTCATTTCTGAGCCTAATAATCGTGTTTTTAACACTAACGTCCAACTCCTTCGATTTCGAAGTCATTTTACTGCAGTAATCGCAAAATAATGCATATACACTTTGGAGTAGTTTTGCAGACTTTATACCGGTAGAGTTTCATATCAGTCGAAACACGTGACTTCAATGTAACAAAATTTGCATAGCAGTTAAAACTTTGCCAATACTTTTTTTGACATGCAAATTTTCGTTTTTGAAAGAAAAAAATCGTAGAAAATGCAAATTAAAATAAAATTTTTACTATTTTTATATATCTAAGATGTCTTGTATTCAATTACGACAGCTAAAATTGCATAACATTTTATTTATTTGCCAATATGAATAAATTAAGGTAATTGTCAATACTTTTTTACTCCACTGTATGTTATCCAGAAACTGCTTTGCCTAAGTTTCCTGTATCTAAAATAATTTGTTTTGGTGCTTGAATTTCCTTTTCCTCTATCTTAAAAATGTTGTAAATGAGATGCATTCCATGAAGCTTGGAATTATAAAACTATTAATTCAAATCAACCATAATAATATTCGTATTACCCATTCAAAATTGACATATCGAAGGATGATTTGAAAATATAAATTGCGACTAACATTAAAAATTCTCCTAATGATAAATTAAACTTGTTTTCCTGCTATCAAACAATTAATCTTCAGCTCTGTTTCTTCAATAATATTCTTAAATTACCACAATTCGCAATTTTTTTTTTTTTTTTTTCGTTAACAATTTTTATGACCTCAGGTTCCACAAATCAAGAAGGAAATATAATTAAAAACATTTGCAGTTCAGTCCATAATTCAAGTATCTATTTTTGAAACCAGAATTGTTGCTAACGGTGTTTGAATCGTCGACGAATAATTTTTCTAAAGTTTCTTATATTCTGTTCCTTCCTTTTATGCTTTTTTACTCTCCTCTTATTTTTATTAAACGCCCCCAAAGACTGCTACCAACCCCTTTCTTGATTGTTTCAGTGCCCTGTAGAGGACGGTATTTCCAATTTGAAAACCATTGCATTAGATCTAGGATTAGCGTGTACCACAGTTAAGGATATTTTACATCATGCACCCTATTATTAGAGTAAAACTTATTACAAAATGGATGAAATTTTTTAAAAAGAAAGTTTAAACAATGAATTTTAAACGCCATATCCATGTCGGAAGGGGCCTGATGGCCGAGTGTCTAGTGCTCTGACGCCCGGTATCATAGGTTTCGGATTCGAATCCCGCAGGGTGACATGGATGTTTATAGTGATTCGGAATCCACTTCAAGCCATTGACCAGGTCTAATATGACTGTTTAGAATCAGTGCATTAGAGCTAGGATTACCGTGTACCATGTTAAGAATATTTTACATCATGCACACTATTGATAGAATTAACTTATTACAAATGGCTGAAATTTATTTTTAAAAATAAACTTAAACAATGTGTAATTAAAACAAACTATTTTGTGGGGCCTGATGGCTGAGTGACTAGCGCTCTGTGCCACAGATTTTGGGTTCGGTTTAGGCTTCATGACGGTGCCAAGGATGTGTGATGGTTCGGAATCCACTTTACACCGTAGATCTCGGTCTAATATGACTGTAGAGCGTTGGGCATGAGGCTGACAACACTGTAAAGATAACATCTCCTGTCTAGAAATCTGTCAGTTGGCAGACGGGTTTGGCCCACCACGGGACAGTTGAGCCAATAAAGAAGAAAAAGTTACACCTATTTTTTGTAGCTATACTACGAATGAAATCATATCCGTTGAAAGATATAAGAACATTACTGTGGATAAGGTTAAAAATTTTGTAAATCCTATTCTTTTCAAATAATTCAAATGTTATTTAAAGATAACATTTATTTTTGAATAAAAAAAATCGAGGCTTTTCTAGATCACATATATCTTACTAAGTGATAAAATTCAGATGTTTTAGCGAATGTATGGAGCGGAGAGGAAAAAGGTATTTTATAATTAAGGTATTTAATTTGCACATGTTAAAGAATTAAGGGTATTTTTCAGTTAACGTGAAACTAAGCGTTATCTTTCACAAAGCGTTAAATGTCGTTAAGTAATTATCAAACTGGGGGTTAATCGCGTCCGTAGTATACTTTAAGCTACACGTATCCCCTGATAAGTGCTAAATGAGTAACAGTTCTTGAAAGATTGGAACTATAAGTAATACAGGTAATACACTCATTCCCATAAATTAAGGATAATTCAGAATCACACAGAAATTGAACTCTAAAATAAAAATTTCACCTGTAGAATGATCACACACATCTTGAAGAAGAATATGCAAATCACAGGAAACCACCAGATGGCGCGGATAGTACGTCACAATGACGAGTGTAAGAGAGGGGTATATAAGGAATGGTGGCAAAGAAGTAAAATTGTTCACAAGCGCTTTAAAAAGCCTTTCAGTGCAATAACCGCATAGTTATGGCACAAAGGAAGCATTTGGATGATTTTTTACGTGGTAGAATGGACGTGGTAGATTACGACTGGAATGTGGACGTACCCGGTTGGAGTATCCGAGGAACTTGGAATCGCCCAGAGTGTCATCTCCAGGCTTTAGCAACGATTCCAAGATGATGGTAATGTGAGTAGATGTTACAGCACAGGTCGCCCCCGAGTTACAACGCCGAATGAGGACCGGTATTTTAGCAGTTACTGCCAAAAGAAACAGACGGAGCACAGCATCAGACCTGTCTCGTCAGCTCTCTTCAGATACCGGTACGACAGTTTCAAGGCAGACCGTGTACAGATAGTTGTAAATAGGTTCTTGTTTGAAATTTGCTCCAGGGAGTAAAAATCGTAATTTTTATTAATTATGTCAAACATATAGCATCTTTTTGGCTCTTTACCTTTTTGTTTAATAAATAGACTTTACAAATAAGCCAAATTTGTTTTGCTTCTGTCTCTTTCTTTGCCTGAACTTCATTATCCTTAATTTATGGACATGAGTGTATTTATAGAGGACTGTATTACCTCCTTTTGAAAACCATTGCATTAGAGCTAGGATTTCCGTGTACCACAGTTAAGGATATTTTACATCATGCACCCAATTATTAGAGTTAACATATTACAAAATGGATGAAATTTGTTTAAAAAGAAAGTTTAATCAATGAATTTTAAACGCCATATCCATGTCGGAAGGGGCCTGATGGCCGAGTGTCTAGTGCTCTGACGCCCGGTATCACAGGTTTCGGATTCGAATCCCTCGGGTGACATGGATGTTTATAGTGATTCGGAATCCACTTTAAACCATTGACCAGGTCTAATATGACTGTTTAGAATCAGTGCATTAGAGCTAGGATTACCGTGTACCACAGTTAAGGATATTTTATTTCACCATCAATATTTGAATTAACTTATTAGAAAACGAATGAATTTTTTTTTAAAAAGAAAGTTTAAACGATGATTTTAAACGGCATATCTACGTTGTCGGGTTCTGATGGCCGAAAGACTGCCGCTCGGTGCCACAAGTTTCGGGTTCGAACCACGGCGGTACCATGGATGTCTATAGTAGTTCGGAATCCACTTTAAATCATAGGTTCCCGTCTAATATGACTGTTGGGCGTAGGACTGACAACCCTACCCCGTAAAAAGAACGCATATCTTTTGGAATCTGCGTGTAGGCAGACGGCATTGGCCTACCATGGATGCTGCAATGAAAAAGAAGATATCCATGTTGGCACAGCTATATTACGAATGAAATCATATCCGCTGAAAGATACATTATTGTAGATAAGGCTAAAAGGCTTTTTTTAAATTCCATTCTTTCAAATATTATTTTTTATTATTTTTATTTTTAGCAGTAGCACATTTGAACATACAAATTCATTGATTAGTGAGTGACAAGCACACGCAAAACATACAGATGAAGTTAAGCAAAAACAGTATGTAAGATCAGAGGGCAAAATTAAAAAATAATGGTCAAAAGTCAGCTAGTCTTCAAATCTTGAAATGTCTCTCCTGCCTAGTATCTATCATATAAATGTCCAGACACCTCAGGGCCTTCTTTAAGATGCGACGCATCCATAACAGTAAATCCATATTTACTCATCATCGTCGTGCAATAGCCCTCCCATGGTGGGCCAAGGTCGTCTTCCACTGGCAGATGTCGATATAGGAGATGTTTTTTTTAGGCAGCCCTACGGTTGGCAACCCTACATTTTTACAGTCATATTAGATCGGTTGTTGTTGTTGTCGTGTCCCCTCATGGAAGGAGGGGTGCAGCTTCTGTTCTGATGGAGCCCCCGTAGGTAGAAGTCTGACTTCTGCTCCGTGAGGCTCTTACAGTAAGAGGAGACCGGGACCTACGACTTAAAGTGGATTCCGAACCACTACAAACATCCATGGCACCGCCAGGACTCGAACCCGAAACCCTGTGAGCACCAGAGCGCCAGACACTAGGCCATTCAGGCCTTATATTAGACCGGTACTTACTGTTCAAAGTGGATTCCAAACCATTAACAAACAACCATAGCACCGACGGGACTCGAACCCGAAACCTGTGATACCGAGTTCCAGTCACTCGGCCATCGGGTCTCTCATATTTGGTTTGATTTGTCGCTCTACTGTCATTTTATGCATACTTCAGGCGAATTAGACCAGGACTTACAATTTAACGTGGATGCATCCACTAACAAACATTCATGTCACTGCCAGGATTCGAACCGGAAACATGTGGTATCAAAGGCCAGAGCGCTAGCCTATTGGCCATCAGGCCGCATATATTTACTAAATAATAAAATACAAATATTTTGGACAGTGTAAGAAGAAGAGAGGAAAAGATAATCTCTTTATATAGCCAATTTCAATCTCTTTTATATTTTATTATACAGAGATTTAATTTACACATCTGAAAGAATTCAGGGTATTTTTCGGTTAACGTGAAGCTAAAGGTAATTTTCGGCAAAACCCCAAATGTCGTAATCTATTTATCACACAAGTGTTTTATTTATACTGTGTACGAACTGCTATTCTTTCTATATTCAGATTTTGCAACCGATATTTAAGCGGTAAAATATGTGATTCTGGCTTTCAGTTCCACAGGTTTCGGGTTCGAATCCTGGTGGTGCCATGGATGCTTGTAGTGGTTCGGGAATCCACTTTAAACCGCAGATCCTGGTCTAATAGGATCGTAGAGCGTTGCGGGGGTATTGTTACTCCGCGTCCGTAGCTTATCTTCCAGCTACACGTACCTCCTGGATAGTGTTAAGTGAGTAACGTCGGTGCAGCGCTTTGCCTTAAGGCATAAAAGACAAATGTTTAAGTGTTTGCCAGCTGCATTAGAATATAAAATGTTTCATAAAATTTCACCATTTATCGTATTTGGCGAACGAAACTTTCAACGCTGAACAATGGGGTAATTTTAAAAGATTTATTTCAACAAGAAACTTTTGTTTTTGCACTTTCTTATGCAAATATGTCTATCAAGTTACTTTATCATCCATTTATATGATTTTTACAGAACGAGAACAGAAAAATTGCTGAATTATGAGAGAAAGATATACATTTTTATAATAAATGGGAATGGATGACAAGCTATAAAAAATAATGATGACAACTGATATTACTACGCAGTATTAACTTAGCAACGCAATATCTTATTGGTTGACAACGTGCAGAATTTTCCTACATTTTAGGGAAGATGATATGCTAATTTGTGATAATAAAGATTGCTTTTAACTTTGACTTAATCTTCTGAATGACAAAATTAGTTTCAAGGTTAGCCAACAAAGTGGAAGTTTTACGTAATTTTTTCCGTTAGACATGTAAATACAGAGCACTTAAAAGCACCCCCTTTCCCCGAAAAATATAATTTCCTTATTTCGCTTCAATGGATGGTCGGATCAGAGGTTAATAAAATTAGAGGCACTCCGGTGTGAAAAAAATTTAAAAAAAAAAAAAAACATTTCTTTGTCTTACCATTGTGGCCAAAAAGTAAGACCAATTTTTATTTTTTTCAAAAACTCTTTATTTATTATTCTAAATTTATTTCATCGCCTTCAAAGTAATCCCCTCCGAACACAATGCACTTATGTCAACTTTTTTTCCAATCCTCAATGCATGCTAAAAAGTCATTGGCAGGGATGAACTTCAAAGCGCGCGGCGATTCACTTTGAAACTCTTCAATCGACTCAAAACGGTGACCCCGGAGTAATCGTTTAGAGAATAGCCAGAAGTTGCACGATGTGAATACGGAGGGTTGTGGAATGATATGTTTTTCATTTTTGGCGAAAGCGTCACGAAGAATCAATGCAGTGTGAGCTGTCGCATTCAGTGTTTTCGGTACCAATTAAGATTTGACGCGTTTGAGGCTAAAAATGGAATTGACCTATCCTTTTGAAATTCCACCATCAGCAGCAAGGTCTCTAATTATAAATCAACGGTTTGCAAGCACCAAATCTTTAATTTTTGGACGTGAGTTTCGTGGGTTGAGGTTGAAGGTCGACCAGAGGGCTCTTCGTCTTCAACGCGTTCTCTGCCTTCTTTGAACTGTTTATACCACTTGTAAACATTTCTTTCCGGTATAGTTTGATCACCAAATGCCTTCAACATTCTATAAGTCTCCGCACACTAATACTCATTCAGCAAACAAAATTCAAAAATCAATTTCAAAAATTGCCAAAATCACTTTTAGCATCTCACAAAGCCAAGCGTAACTCAAACCCTAATGAATATTTTGACGTCAAATTTCACACAGATGTCAAGGAGAGTGGAACAATCTAAAAGAGAAAAAAAATTGAAATTCCATATGCCCAGGAAAATTTAAATTGTAAGTTGGTCTTACTTTTGGACACAGTAGTTTTGTTTTATTTAGATATGAGTAAAATTATCCTTTTAAATTAATTGTTTATACTAACAAAAAAAAATAACAGTTTGCATTGTTAAATGTTTTGAATATATATCTTCAGCATACATTAAAAAAAAAGCGCTTGATAGCCGAGTGATTCGCCGAGTGATAGCCTGGTTTCGGGTTCCCGGCGAGTCCCGGCTATTTTCGGGTTCGGGTTCCCGAGTCCCGGCACTGCCATGGATGTTTATTGTGGTTTTGGAATCCACTTTAAGTCGTAGGTCCCGGTCTCATATGACTGTAAAAAGCTTCATGGAATCCAGTCAGACTTCTCTCACCCAAACTGTAAAGGGGTCAACTTAGCTCTAGGCACAGTGATGTGATGTGCTGTGGTGTGGTGTAGTAGCAGTACAATAATTGCAGGAAAAAGACAACGAATTCGTATCTTAATATGACTTCTTCTTCATTGGCGCAACAGCCCCACGGTGGGCCAAAAATCGTCTGCGATTTCGAAACAGATGTTTTCTTTTACGGGGTAGGGTTTTCAGACCTACGTCCAACGCTCTACAGTCACATTAGATTGGCACCTACGGTTTAAAGTGGATTCGAACCACTACAAACGTCCATGGCTCGAACCTGAAACCTGTGGCAGCGACCTGCCAGAGAATGATTGTTATACGTGATTAAATGAGGATTACACTTGAATATTTAATGGATATAAAATGATACCATAATTAAAATTAGTTCAACATTAATTTTTTTTTGTTATTTATGAATTCATTCGATTGTTTCACGGAATTATGTCGTTGTAATAGTTATATACGAAAATGCCTTGCCGGCACTTATATTTTCTAAAACAATAAAAATAAGTTGTTTTTTTTTTTTCGTTCTAATGCAGCTGGCAACCATTTGTCAATTGTCTTTGGTGCCTTAAGGCCAGTGCTGCACAGACATTACTCACTTAGCATTACCCAGGGGGCGCGTGTAACTTGATGGTTAGCCACGGACGCGGAGTAACAATGCCCCCTCAACGCTCTACGATCCTATTAGGACCGGGACCTACGGTTTAAAGTGGATTCCGAACCACTACAAACACCCATGGGCAAGCCGGGATTGAACCCGATACCTATGTACCGAGAGCCAGAGCGCTAGCTACTCGGCATCAGCCCCCTCAATAAAAATAAGTACATCATTAAATATGACTTAATTTCTAAAAAAAAAAAAATATTCACCATCATCGCCGCAACAGCTCCATTGTGGACCAAGGCCGTCTACCTTTTGACAGATTACGAGAAGAGATGTTTTACTTTTGCGTAGGGTTATCAGGCCTACGCCCAATGCTCAACAGCCATATTAGACCGGGACCTACGGGTTAAAGTGGATTCCGAACCACTACAAACACCCATTGGCAAGCCGGGATTGAACCCGATAATTTATGCACCGAGAGCCAGGCGCTAGCTACTCGGCATCAGCCCTCAATAAAAAAATGAGTACATCATTAAATATGACTTAATTTCTAAAAAAAAAAAAAAATATTCACCATCATCGCCGCAACAGCTCCATTGTGGACCAAGGCCGTCTACCTTTTGGCAGATTACGAGAAGAGATGTTTTTACTTTTTGCGTAGGGTTATCAGGCCTACGCCCAATGTTACAGCCATTTAGACCGGGACCTACCATTCGAACCACTACAAACATCCATGGCACAGGCGGACTCTAACCCAGTAAATTTATGGCATCGACATCCAGCCATCAGGCCACCACAATATGATACTAAGGATATAATAATATGATACCCCAATTAAAATTAGTTCATTATTATTATTATGTTCACCGCCGGCAATACGAACCAGTTAATATTTATGACATAAGCAATTGATGCCACCACTGTTACTCATTTAGCACTACCCAACGGCTATCGGACGGTAATCCCCCGTAACGCTCTACGATTATTATTGAGGGACCTATTATTATTATTATTATTATTATTATTATTATCCATGGCATTATTCGAATTACCTATGATGCCGAGGAACGCCAGAGCGCTAGCCATCGGCTATTATTATTATTATTATTATTATTATTATTTTTTTTTTTTTTTTTTTTATAAGATGACTCGCGTGTTCCCAAAATATGCTGCTGCAATTGCACACTCAAACGCAATTTTAAAATAATAAAATCAAAATAATTACATCATTAAAAATAGTTTACATTCTAAAAATTATATTAGTTATTTTAAATCTATTTTTAATATCAGGAAACTAAAAAAAAAAAAAAAAAAAATATTGAGAAATCAAATAATAAAAAAAAGACTTAAGCTACAAGGGAATTGTGAAAACAGGAAACAAAAAAAAAAAAAAAAAAAAAAAAAAAAAAACTTGGTATTATTCTTTTCTGTAAATCGACCCAGAAATCAATCCTTTTGTTTAAATTCGGATAATTGTTAGCAACTTATTGGGAACTCATAAATCCCGCAGTTGGGAAAGTCTCAGCGAATGACCTTGAACGCGAAAATGACGGAAAGAACCTACCCGAGATTTCTTCAGTCACCATTTCGCATTCGTTGTAAAATGAAGCGGTCCCACATTGTGGAAGAAACAAGACAAATTGGGAGATTTGCTCACTTACGCTGCTACTGTTCTTGTTTATCTTTGTTTATTTCGATATCACAACGCGCATTCAAATTATTCCAGACGTCTAGCTGAACCAGAACTTACCGGTATGTTTGAAGTTTATTACTAATTTTTTTTTTTAATTTTACTTATATTTTAATTATTTATCGATGTATTGTAAAAAATTGTAACAAATTTCGTTTTTTTTTTTCCTGAATTCAATTTTTAAAAAATTAATTAATTTAATTTATTTATAATGTTTTATTTATTTATCTTAAATTTATCATGTTTTTAAAATTTTAAAGAAATTTTTGACAAATTTTAAAATTCATCAGATTTTTAATAAGTTGATTGTTTTTTAATTAAAATTTGAAATTTAAAAAATATGCTGAATATGTTGTTAATAAATATTATGTTGAATATTTTATTGATTAAATATTATGCTGAATATTTTATTGATTAAATATTATGCTGAATATTTTATTGATTAATATTATTATGCTGAATATTTTATTGATTAAATATTATGCTGAATATTTTATTGATTAAGCATATTATGCTGAATATTTTATTGATTAAATATTATGCTGAATATTTTATTGATTAAATATTATGCGAATATTTTATTGATTAAATAATATGATGAAAATTTTTATTGATAAATTTTAAAAATTATTAAGTTTTTCATGAATCGTTGAATAAATTAATTGATGAATTTTAGAATTAGTAATTTTTGCGAATAACATTGACTAAATTAATTGATAAACTCTAAAATTGCGTAATTTTCATGAATCACATTCAGTAAATTATTGTTAAATATTAAAATTCAATAATTTTTCACGAATCAGCTCGCTGCTACTGTTTTTTATTTATCTTTTATTTTGATATATCACAACGCGCATTCAGAGGGTATTCAGATAAACGTCTAGCTGAACCAGAATCTACAGGTACATTTGAAATTTATTACGATTTTATGAGTTTAATATTATTTTTAATTAATTATCGATGTATTGTAAAAGAGATTATTGGCAAATTTCAGTAATTTTTCACACTTTTCTATATTCAATTTCTTATTTAATGTTCAATTTATCATGTTTTTAAATATTGTAAATGAAATTTTATTGATAAATTTTAAAGATTTATAAAATTAAAAAATAAAGATTTAAAAAAATTTTATTGATAAATTTTTTTTATTTTATAAAGTTTTTTTAAATAATTAATTAATTTTTATATTAAATTTTGAAATTTTTTTTAAAAATTATGTTGAATATTTTTTGATAATAAATATTGTGTTGAAAGTTTTTATTGATGCATTTTAAAATTGAATAATTTTTTTCGTGAATCATGTTGAATAAATTAGTGATAAATTTTAAAAGTGACTAATTTTTCATAAATCACATCGAGTAAATTGATAAATTTTAAAATTGAGTAATTTTTCATGAATCATGACGAGTAAATTAATTGTTAAATATTAAAAGAGTAATTTTCTGAATCAGTTTGCTCTACTGTTTTGTTTATCTTTTGCTTATTTTGATATTATAACGCGCCTTCAGAATTATTCAGATAAACATCAACAATACATGGC
>BPLR01020957.1:0-37691 GCA_021605095.1 Caerostris extrusa
AACGTAACAAGAAATTTATGATCAGTAAATATGCGTTGAAGTGAAAAATCTAAAAAGCGATATGAGCAGGAAATTATGGTGGTTGGAGGCTTCAATTCCATTTAGAAGTAGAGAAAGGATACTTGTATTTTCCATTCAATTGCATATATATAGTTTGTTCTTGATGAGAGAGTTTTCGTGAGTAGCAATGGTATTGAAGAAATTTCGGGAGAAAGTTTTTATGATATAGTTGTCAATAGAATCAATTTTTAAATCTTGATGAATTGTAGAGTTGCGGACAAACCAGGGTGCACCAGTGATGATACGAAGTTTGTTTTGAATAATTTGTACAGTTTTCTTGTTAGATTGTGCTAGACCCAGATTGGGGCAGCATAGGTAAGGATAGGCCTAAGAACTTGTTTGTAAAGAAGAAGTTTGTTTGACAAATTTAATTCAGAAAAATTTATTAATGAGTGGTAGAGAAAGATAAAATTTTTTCCAACATTTTTCTTTTGATCTTTTGAATATGAGCTCGAAACGTAATAATTAAGCAGAGATATTTAATATTAGTTGCCCATTCAATTTGTTGATCAAAAAAAGGGAGAGATTAATTTGGTTGTCTGGCGTGTTCTTTTCGGAAAATGATGGCTTGAGATTTAGAGACATTAATTGTTATGCGCCATTTAGTTAGCCAATCCTCTAGAACAGGGGTCTCCAAAGTTTCCATCCTTAGGGGCCATACTGTTTACTCCAGTAAGTACCAAGGGCCAAACCGTTTTAATTTTTCTGCCATTATCTATAATTTCTAGACTAGTCGCCGAGTACGCGCTCTGAGCGAGCCTGCGAGCGCGCTCTGAGCGAGCTTGCTAAATTCGATGGTTCAATTACTACAATTACTATTGCGTGCATCGATACGACCGTGACACTTGATGACATCTAGTGGTCAAAAGCGGAAATAGGTAGGTAATATCCTTTTTATCGCTAACATATGGCGCTAGTAGTATCGAAAGCGCAGTAACGATTAAACATTCCTGAATAATCTCATTGGTTCGAGAAAGTTCTGGTGTATTCCACTCACTTCGAGATCGCAGTTGTGAGTATTACACTGATCCCTGTATTTTTTTTATCCAACTTATTACAGCAACAATAAGCTATTCGCTGTCGCGGGCCGGATTGATGATACTGGCGGGCCGGATTTGGCCCGCGGGTCTTAGTTTGGAGACCCCTGCTCTAGAATATTCAGAAAATTTTGAAGAGTATTGATGACATAAAGAATAGAAGCATCTTGGTCAAGAAGCAGCAGAATCGTCAGCAAATAGGCAAGTGGAAATGTTAGTGCATTGAGGAAAGTCGTAGGTAAAGATATTGTAGAGAATAGGACTGAGAACGCTTCCTTGAGGTGTATCAGCACTAATACGACCGATTGTGAAGAATTCATTATGAAGTCAAACTTGAAAGGTTCTATTTTTTAAGATAATTTGTAATGATAAGTGTGATCCAAGTTGGAAATTGAAGTTTGATCATTTTGTAGATCAGTCCATCGTGCCACAGTAGATCGAAAACTTTTTTTGACATCTAGAAAGACACCTCCTGTAAAAAAATTTATAGTTATATCCTTCAGTGATGATATTGGTGAAACGTAGAAATTGATGACAAGTTGAGTGATGTTGACGAAATCCAAATTGTTCTGCTGGAATTATGGAATTTTTATCGCAAAAAGAAGTAATATGTTTCACTAAGAGTTTTTGGTAAAATTTTCCTACACAGCTAAGGAAACTGATGGGCCGATAATTTTGAGGAAATTTCCTATCTTGGCCAGGTTTAGGGAACATGATGATATTTGCTTTTTTTTTTTCCAGATAGGAGGGAAGTAATGATATTTAGTACAGCTGTTGTAGATTTTTTGCAAGATGAGTAATGGCATTAAGGGAAGACACATTAAGGCTTTATTTGGAATGTTGTAAGGTCCAGAAGATTTCCGAATGTTGAGATTCTTGATTAAGTTAATTATGTCAGATGGAGAAAAAAAATATTGTTATGATAATTTTGATGATCAGCTAGAAAGGAAGTTACTGTATCTACAACATGCTCAATTTGTGAGTAATCGCAAGATTCAGTGTTTCCTTGAAATGAGAGTTAAAGATTTTTCAGCAAAAAGAGTTCGCTTTATCAGAAGATCAGAATATAATACCTGAGGTTCCAACCAGTGGAGGAATTTTTGGGATATTTTTTGGTAAAATGTTTGTTTATTTGAAAGAGAAAATTATCTTCTAGATTTAGGTCTGTTAAAAATTAATGATATCTGTCATTTGTTTAATTTGTGAATCATTTGCTTGATTTCTTTTTTGAAGCTTGCTGAAATCATTTTCTTGATTTCTTTTTGAAGCTTGCTGAAATCATTTGCTTGATTTCTTTTTGAAACTTGCTTTGCTTTTTGAAGCTTGCTTCATTTTGAAGCTAGCTGAAGAAGCTGCTGATTGCTTGAACGGAGGAAACCTGGTATCTTACCATAATTTTCGAATTCTGTTTTTCTGAAATTTTAGAGGTGATTTCAGTAGGAAGTCTTTGGTGTGGTGTACTGAGTTCTTTAGATTTGCTAGCAAGGTTGATAGCAGAATTAACAGCATAATTGAATTTATCAATTATTTTGTCAATATTTTGAATATTGGAGATGACTGGATTACCAGGAATGCTTTGAGAGAGAATGTTAGCAAAAATATTCCATTTGGTAGTTGTGATTATGCTATTGAGGAAGGGCATAAATGAATTATGAGAGACTTCAATTATCACAGGGTTGTGATCGCTGGAAAGATCGTTGACAGAAGAAGCAGGTCCGGCGTTTAAATTTTTATGAAGTGTGATGTCAAGAGTACTATTGCAGGGATTGTGAAGGCAGAAGTATGTGGGATCATTAGGAGCAATAACATTGAATGCATTAAGATTTGTTCATTCGAAGAGAATAGAATCATTTATGTTGCTGCGTTCATTATTCCATACAGAATGCTTGGAATTGAAGTGACCAAGTAGAAGTACTTGTTGATTGGAGTTCGCTATTGTATCAAGTTCTTGTGTGAGGAATCTACCAATTGGAGGGCGATAAATGCTAGCAACAGTAATTTTAGGTTATTCATGAGATTTATAACGATAGCCGAGTTTTCAAAGCTCCATGTCATTGTTGAATAAAGATGTCGAGTGCCTGAACGCGAAGCGTTCATCTACTCAATGGTATGTGAAGGCAGTAGGAAAAGAAATTCCATATAGCTTGCATATGGCAAACTGAATTCAGTTGCGAAGCGTTTAGAAGCTTCGATTGATGAAAATAATTTTCAGAAAAAGCGAAACTATAAAAGATTCAAGTCCAGTAAAATTATCTGGTTAGATGGAAATAAATTTTTCAGATTCTCAAAATGTCATCAGTTATTTTGCTTTATATTGTACTCTTAATGATCATCGATTTTTAAAATCACTACCCATAAATATAAACCCTTTTCACTTTTTTTCATAGCAAACTACTTTAGAAATCTATCTAAAATATTATTAAAATTTTTAATTAAATTAAAAGTTGATTGTCGCTTTCCATTCATAATTATTTGCATGATTTGGTACAAACATCGGCTCAGTGTTTAGTGAATTGATTTCCCTCATCTCTTCATTCACTTCATCCAATCTTTTCAACAACCAATGAAAGAGTCAGAATCCTTTGAGCATCTTCAGAAATTGAGCCGACTTTTAAAAAATAAACAAAGTAAAAGAAAAAATCGCTTTTGAAAACTTTTTGCTCTTCTATATACATTTCGCAGCTACTTTAAAATTTAAATGGATGGTACGTAAATATACATTTAATTATTTATGTCAAAGTTTGCAGTAGTTTTTTTTTAAATTGGATTTTTAAATATGCAATTTATAATAATAAGCATTACAGTTTAATTGCATTTCAATATGATGTATATTTATAATGTATTTTAAAGTTCATAAAATGTTGCTTTCTTGAATTTTGTACTAACTAAAATTTTGAATTGATTTAAATGAATTTAATTTATTCATTCTAATATCCATATATTTTCTGAATGACATCATTTGCATTTGTAAAGTTTTCATTTTTTGGTTTATGAATCTGCTATCCAATTTTTAGATTGTAAATCCTTTAACATCAGTATAAGACTGATGATGTACTATACCTAAAAAAACAAAAAAACTTGAAGATATATTATTTAAAAACTAAAAATTTTTTTTTATATTCAAATCTTTTATTATGTTAGGGAAATTATACCAAAGCTGAAAAATATGAGGTTGTGTAGCATTGAAGTTGCTGCAACAATTTAATATTGTAATGTTTGTTTTTCACTCTCCCCCAAAGTTTTAATTAGATGTTATTGAAATTTTACAACTTCAGGCAGTTTTGATAAAAATTCAAAATAGTGTGGTAACATCAATGCATTAATCTGATTTAGAATGTAAATGCTTTTTTTTTAATTAAATTTTTTTTTAGCAGAATGATTTTTCAACTTATAGGTTGCAAGTTATTTTAGATTTGTAAAATTATATCGATTATTAAAATTATTGGCTCATAGTGTGAAAATTTATTAAGAAAATTTAATGTATTAATTTAAGCATTTATTTACATTATTTTGTAAATAAAGCAGTAGTTTTGCAATGCTGTTAATATATATTATATTCTTAGCATAGTTTTATTAGCTAATTAATTAATATTTTATATTCAATATGAAATATCAATAACTTAAGATTTTCAAATTTATGTATTGACCATGCATATTAATCAGTTTTATTTATTAATTATAGTGTTTTGTTAAAGTATATTTCAAAGCTTATTGTATATTTTAATATTAATAATATATATATTTTTTATTTACATTAGAGATACAAAGTTGGTGGGAAGTTCCTGCCATTGCCCATTTCTGTTATGTATTTCGAGCTGCATTTAATCTTTTTTATATTGAAATTGGGGTAAGAATAATAATTTATTTCATTAACTATGAAGATACTAAATTTCTTTCGTAAAATTATAATATTAGTAATTATTATTATTTTTCTTAACAGGAGTTAGAAGCAGCTATTCTAAATATTCAAGACCCTGAAATGTGCACATCATTGGAACAACTTGTAATACGGTTGTTACAAGGTTGTTATGATGAAAACAGTAATGTAAGTGAAATGTAAACAGTATTTAAGTATGAATGAATTGTATATAAAAGATGTGTTAAAAAATACAAATAATGGATTTGAAACCAAATATTTAGTGAAAAAATGTTTTAATTGTTTGTATTTTTATGAAAATCGAAATCATATTTAAGCAGATATTCTAAATCAGAAATGAGAGGTCTATGTTCCCTTTAATTTGAACGCAAATCACACAACTGTCTTTTGAAAGTTATTTATTATTTTAATATATAAGTAGAAATAAATTGCATAATTAAATTTAAGTAAAGAATTTGTTACTGACATAACAATGAGTTAATTGGTGGTTTAGCAAGTGGTTCAATTTTTATGCTAAAGAAGTGTAAAAGTAATCAGCAAATGGTTTAAATTTTTTTGATTTGTTAATATTCATGTGGAAAACATGTTCACTTGCTATTCTGATCCAAATAAGCTTGCACACTTTGATGCATTATCTGAACTATTCTATTGCTTTTGTACATTGACAATGTGCACTATTACCTTGAAATATAAACTCTCCATTAGAAAACATTTCATTTGCTAAAAGAAGTATCTTAATTTCAAACATTCTAATGAATTATTTAAGATTAATTACATCACTTATAATTGGTAGATTCCCAATATTAATAATCAAAATATTTCTACAAACCATTACTTTAATTTGATGCTTAACTCAACAGAGAGACACTCTATAAAGCTCTACATTTTTAAATAGAGAACATATAAAATTTACTGTATCTTTTCTTAGAAAATTATTAGACATAAAACATTTCTTTTTTTTTCCTAGAAGTTATTTGTTCCAGTCTGAAGTCAATTAACTAAGCAGTCTATTGAAAAAAAAAATATATTTTTTTTTTAAAGTCAAAACTTCAAAATCAGTCAAGATTTTTGAGTATATAACGTCAGTATTAATGTCCTGAACTTTTAATTTAGTTTAATTTGAAGAACATTTTAAATATATGAAAAACTCAGATTGTATGCTTTAATCATAATTTAATTTAGAGAACATTTTAAATATACAATAATTTTTTGTACATTTAATTTTGACTGATAAAACTTTTCATGATATATTATAAATTATAATATCTCAAATGTATCAATAACAAATATTTATTTTGATTTAGAAAGTGTAGGCATCTTTTAATCTTCTGCAAATCTCCCAACTTTAAATCAGAATTTAAGTTCTTGTACTGCAAATTGTTTTTTTGTATCAACCATGTCATTATAAATTACACATTTCTAAATTAATTTAATTACTACCTCTCCTATTCTACAAAAATTTTTTTTTCAGAAATATAAGAAAAAAATTGAATACAAATGTACTTGATGCTTCCTGTTTTCCCAATATATTTACAAAGGGAGAAAACATCTTTTATATGGTGACTTTATTTTTATAATGAAAAATTTCATTTCTTTTGTTATTTTTGGAAAATAATATTTGATTTAGTTAAAAATGTTTGGGGCTTAAATTTGTTTATGAATGAAAAAATTCTTGTTAAAAAAAACATACATAACTTGAATATTATTTCTTTTTTAAATTTTTAAAGTAAATTAATTTTATTAAAATTGGTAAGTATGATTTTTAAACTCTTAAATATTTTTATTCATCATCATATTTGGCTTGATTACCCTGAGTGGGGAAAAAGGCCTTTTACAGTTGTCGCGCATTCTACCCATTATACATATGTCTTATAAGTTTCCTTGGACTTTTAAATTCATACATACCATTGATTACGGGTTTCCTGCTCACGCTATCAAATGCGGACTTAAAATCAATAAACAAGGGATGAGTGTGATATTCAATTGATTTTCGAGAATTTAGAGTAAACAGAAAATTTATTCAACATTGGATTTTCCTTTTCTATAAACCCATATTGCCAATTTCAGATTCGACAAATGGACTGAGTCTCTGAAACAGATTATTGGAAAGGATTTTATAGCAAGGGCTTAGAAGAAGGTTAATACCTCTATAGTTAGAGCATATCATTGCATCTTCCTTCTTATGGATGGGCCGTAGAATGCTGATATTCTGGTAAAATTGCAGTTTTTTCAGAATTTTAAATATTTATTCTAAATGTATGCAAGTGCTCATGAAGCCTCCATTTTAAGCAACTCCTCAGGGATAAGATCATGGCCAGGCGACTTATGGTTTCTGAGTTTATTGATTGTTGATTCAATTTCATCTCTACCTGAAGGAGGAATCAATTCATCATTATTGATGCACAGTATGTTTTTAAAAGATTCTAGAAATTTCAAAATTAAAGTGCTTTTTGCCAAAGACCATTTTCTTTGACATCATCAGGTATACTCCTTAGAATCTTTCTTTAAAAAAGCTGCAATTTTATGTTCTCCATTTTTTTTTTTGTTAAAGATCAGATTTCTGACCATACATTAGTAATAGCTTAATAAGAGTTTAATAAATAAGAAGCATTGTTTCTCTCAGAGAAACATGTCTGGAATTATGTCTGGTTGTTTGCCTGCAGCATTTTTTTATATACATGATTTTTTTTTTTTTTTTTGTAAATAAATTTTACACATTCTTCATAAAATCAGTATTTAGTTTTACTGTGTTTGGTATTACCAATCGTAGCTTTAGCAGCATGGCAGATACTTTCCTTAATTTGTGTGCAAGGGACCTCCAAGGAGTCACACTCGTTTATCTTTACTATTTGTTTTCCAAGCAGTCAATATACTCATTACTTATCTTTTTAATCTTCAGTTTTCACAGTTAAAAGGTTTTCAATGGCTTTGTGTATTCTTTCTTGGTATTAGAAAGCCTTCCTCTGATTTTGGCAATAATTAAATAAAGATCTGAGTCGATATTTGTGCCCTAAATGGTCAGTAGGTAAAAAAGCAGTGCCTAATATCAATCAAGACATGATCAATTTGGTTTGAACAAAGTTCCACTTGGTGCCTTCAGTACCTTCCAAGTGTCTTTTATGACAAAATAAGGTACTTGGAACAATCAGGCACTATGTGATGCAGCAAAATTAACAAGCCTGCATTTATTGCATTTGTTACATCATGAAGGCAATATCTGCTAACAACTGTATGGTATTCAGTCTCTTTTCCAACCGTAGCATTAAAATCACCAATAACAATTTTTATATCATTTCTTGGACATTTAATGTAGAGTTTAAATAGAATTTCATGTAATGTTTTCGTTTCCTCATCTGATTTTTTTCCCCTGTGGGAGCGGGAGAACATATAATACTGTAGTATAAAAACCTTCCTCTCATTCTCAATTTACAAAATCTTGGCCTATAAGATATAGCCTGAAAATCCATCATTAAGTGTTTTATTCATTTGCTTACAACAAATTCAGTACCCTCAATGTTGTCCATGATGTGATATCTATCGAAAACCATATAGTCCTTTCTGTCAAATGTGCCTCTACCAGTCCATCTCGTTTCCTGTAGTGTAAGCGCATAAATTTCGTATTTATCTAATTGTCGCAATAACATCAGTCTGCTTCTGTATAAAAATAAGACATTCCAGCTTCAAATTTCAAATCCAAGGTCGTTTCTGTAAGGCAGTCCTGTTAGTTTCTTCTTTAGATTTCAGAACATTTATGGAATCTTGTTGTCAGCCTCATGCCAAACCCAATTTAGGGAGCCAATGTGTTCCTCTCAGTCTGATGCATCTTCTCTAACCAATCCGACTTAGGTGATTCTGCAAGTAGCTAATATAGTAACTAGTTGGCGTAGCTCTTGAGATCAACAATGTACTCAAACCATAGCATCACATTAAGGTGGCAACACCATCATTGCAGAAGTATTTTTTTATTAGAAAGCTAAAAAATTATGCCAGTACATTCACTTGAGTTATACTATGACTTTTATATGTTAGTACTATGACTTGACTCTTAATTACTGACATCTTCATTAATCAATTTTATAACGAATAAAAATATATAAAAATTTAAATGGGTGTGTTTTTCAGTTACATTTAAATCCATGTCATATTACTTACTCTTTTTTTAGTATTATAAAATACAGTAATTCTATGGGATTCAAATTTATGTTGAAATAGATATTCTTATATTGATATCTATATAGTTATATTGCTTAAATATGGTAGTCTTTTAATAGACAATTTTTTTCTTTCATATTGCAGTTAATTTAAATATTTAAATACATATTTAATTTGCACAAATGTCACAACTCATTATTAAACAAAATACTGATAAATTAATATTAATTTAATGTGAATATACAATACAATTTTAATTTAAATATTTTTGATATTAAAATTTGTTTTTTGATTATTTTTAGGTCCAATAACTGGGAAGAAAAAATTACATGAGCTATTTAATGAAAATTGTGAAGATGAAGAAAATCCTTTGGAAAATAATGCTTTTGCCTTTCTGTCTTCTCGGTCTAAAGTCGAAGTTCTTCTAAAATTGTGTGAATTTCGGTTAGATGTCGATGGAGCACTTGATGCAATAAAAGTAATATATTCATTTAAGATATTTGTTAATTTCATGTCTGAAAAATATATGTGTTCTGGAAATGAAGTTTTAAAATAAAACTTTTTAATAATGTACATTGAATAATATGTTTTTAATACTGCTTGGTAATTTTTATATTACGATAATATTCCATATTGCAAAATTTTAGATGTAATTCATATGAATGATGAAATTGCAATTTCACCATTCAAAATTCTGATTGTTTTTAATTTCTACATCTACATTAGTTATCAAAATTACTTTCTTTTTTTCTAAGGAACTTCATAAATATTACAACTCTGTAATATATAAATTTTCTACTATAGTAATATTTTTCATAATGTAACACTAATATAATTTTGTAAAACTGATAAAATAAAAGCTGCATTTTTTCTGTTTAAGCATGAATGATTTGTATGACATTATTCTTGATCTTATGTTTAGTTTCTTAATATTTAAAATGAAAAAAAAAATTTAATTTATGAGCAATTAAAACATATGTTTATTTTTGAATTCTTAATTTACTTAATTCAAAAGAGATTGCTTCAATTAATTTATTCCTAATTAATTTTAAAAATTTTCTTGTAAATTTCAAATCAATATATTTTTAATTAGTATTTTTTTTTTTTTTTCTTTATCAGCATATTTTCTGTTCTTAGAAGCAGTAGTTTTAAATCAAATACACATTAATTTTAATTTCACACAATCAAAACTTATTTATTTTAAAATAAATTGTATGAAATTCTCATTTAAAATTGCTCAGTTTTAATGATTTTTTAAAATGCTAATTATTTTTGTACATTTTCAAATTTTATCATACTTTTTAAAAATTAGTGAACATGTTTTGTGATAGGATATTCCACCTGAAGATATGCAAGCCAGATGTGTTGGAAAAGATGGGCAGAATAATTCATATTGGTATTTCTATGATGAACGCTTGTATAAAGAAGATCCATCTGGTGCTGCAAAAAGCCAAAGTAAATGAGTGTTGATATTTATTAATTGCGAGGATGATGTATTCATTAAATTTTGATCAATATTTGATGACATTGCTGATGTTGTTTATCTCATGATTACATTTTTACTCTTTATTTTATAAAATTCAAACTTTTAATTATTAAATTAAAGTCTGAATATTCGTAAAAATTTGGTGAAGCTCTTGTTGTTTGTATTTGACTAGAAATTTTTTTAAAAGATTCAAAAGATTGAAGAAAAGGGTAAAATCTTCAAGCCAAATTACTGGAATAGGGTCATAGATTTGTATGTAATATCAAAATCAGTGTATACCCATTCCAAATAAGATGTTGCCTCAGCTAATTCTAATCTGATGAATTCCCCCCATCAGATAGCGAAGATATGTGTTATGTTTTCCACTTGCAAGAATTACCAAATACCTTTGGCTCGAGTTGCCACATCCTTCCACTACAATGAAGAAATTCATCCCGACATTTTCAACACCAGCACTTTATAAAAAATAGCGAACATAATTTCGAAATTTAACTCTTAAATTGAATGATAAAAATATGCATTATGGACCCTAATGACTTTTAAGTAAAATAAAGCTTTCACATAATTATCTACCAAATACAATATTATGTTATCACAAATACAAACAATTATCACAAATAATAATATTAACAACTATAACAAAAATTAATATTTTACTCACTTACTTGACATAATTTCTATATTGTACAGCAACTGCACAGGGATTTTTTATAAGTCCTGAGGCTGTATTCACTATAACAGATCTTACCTTACTGTCAATTCGACAATTTTTCTAGTTTCCAAAATTACCTAGCAAGTTTTTCATCACATATTAAAACTGCATCATGTATATTATGTTCAGTTTTTCATGTTTATGAATGTTAGCACCCTTTAACCAGCTATGATTCAGCTATTTTTCTTAAAAGATTTATTTGCCTCTTCATTCAACTAACAATGTAATTGAATATTATTTCCATTTTTGTCTTGCTTATAGCCAAAAAGTTTGTAATAAAACTATATTAACAGATAGGGTCCTACCTTGAATCTCAGTGCTACACTTTTTATGTGTCTTTATCCGAACTACTAACAGCAATTCTAATGCATTATATTCAAAATCATGTCACCAAAACGATGTCACTACTGTGGTGCATGTTCATGTTTCAAATAGGACTCCAATTTGTCTTTTGTTATTTTAATGTAACAACGCTTGACAACACACACAACTCGCATATAAATCTATAAAAATCTATTTTTCATTATAATGTAATTTCCAAATCGGTTTATATCGATTTCAAATGAGAGTCTTGCCTCTTCCAATCTAATGAATTCCTGAACTCCACACCTTTGCAGACAAGTGGTTTTGTTCTGTACTTAGAAATTATCAAATTATTTTAATTCAGAATATTTCATGGGGAATAATTTGATATATTTTAATTAACGAGAAAGAAAGCTTTTAATTCAAACTGTGTGGTACTATATTTTAATTCAAGAACATCTTATAAAATATAAATTTAACAATTGAAAGATCTGTATTTATTTCTTCAGTTATTTTAAACTGTATTAAAATATTCTTTTATTTATCATATATTCACACAAATTTCGTATTTTAAGTTGTTTGCTATTCAGGATTACTAATAAAATATGCTGTTATTTTCTAGAAAACTTCAACAGCCGTCTGGGAAAAAAAATATCAAAGATTCTAATGTTAAAAAGTAAGTTTTGTGGATAGTTAAAAATATTAGTGTTATATTGAGTGTTTCTTTTATTTTCTTATTTAAATGAAACATTTAATATTAAACTCAATCTGAAGTTGTGTTTAATAAAATAATGAATTTGGATAATTATTTCTATGTTTCCATATTATATTATTTATTTATATAAAAAAAAAAAAAAAATCAATTCCAACTGCTATTTATCTATGTTTTCAGTGGAAAACGTGGAGTAAGAGATAGAAAAACAAAGGCTGAAGAACATAACATTTCTTGGTCGATCGTATGCCATAACAGTAGTGATTGGGAAATTCTTGCTAAAAATTTTGTAAAAAGCAAACATAAAGCTGAAAAAGAATTGGCTAAAGAAATAAAAAATGTGTACTTACCAAAACTTGCAGAAGTGGTTGCAGAAAAGGTGAAATTCTTTTTTTTTTTTTTTTTTTTTTTTTTTTAAAGATTTAACTCTTTTCTAGACATAGGTTATAATTGAATCAATGATTTATTTAGGTTAAACATGTATTAAAAGATCAAGATTTTATTTGATGACTGAAACTGAAAAACTAAATTGGTCAGAAATTATAGATGATTATGCAAAGGATTTCTAACCAGTGCAATTAATAAATTATGATTTTACTCTTATATATATTATTAATTATTTGCTTGATTTCTCATTTAATTGCATTTTTAACACTTGAGGCAATTTTTTGCATAATAAATGCATAATCTTTTAAATCTTCAGATATTTCTTTCTCATAATTATGATTAATTTAAAATGTCTCTAAGGGTTTATTTGGGTAATGAACACAATTTTTTGCCTCTAAAATATAAAAGTACGATCTTATAAATTTTTTTCTTTTAGGATCGACTTTTAAGGAAAAGATTTCTAGAATTAGCTCCTAAACGAGCCTCTTCGAGACTGTCTAAAGTACAAGCACAGAAGAAATTAGAAGTAAGTTTCTGTTTTTTAAAATTGGATGTTTAGTTTCTAATGAATTTATAATATCCAGTAAACAGCAGTTCTAAACATTATTTTGTATTTATCAAAATTGTTGAAAAACACATTATTATACTCATTAACAACACTCGGCTTAGTATCATCATGCTTTTTTGTCTATGATATTATTTATTATTAGAAAGGTTTTAAAAAAATACTGTAGCATTATAGAATTTTTTTAATCTGCATTTTACAACAATACATTAAATCAATAGAAAAGATAATATTTGACTCTTCACTTTGAATTATACTAATTAATGTGTTGAATGATTCATATTAAATTGATCATAAATATTATAAAATATTGACTGTATATTAAAAGACTGCAGCATTTCTTCCTATGCATTCAATTTAATTGTTCTTTTAAACAAAAAAAATAATACTTTTACCATTTCTGAAGAGAAAAAAAATTTTTTTTAATGATAATTCTTAAAAATGGGGAAAAAAAAGAATTTTCTTACTAAATATTTTTTGTGCTAGTTTGATACTGGAGACAAAGCCAAACAAAGCTTAGCTTATGATGTATGCTAGGAGATGAAACTGCGATTCTTTGTGATATATATGTCAAGATCGATTTTTTCGTTGTTCTTTTTTTGCTGTAACTGTTCATAATCTGCTATTGGAAATACAAAAAGAACGATATTTTGTCATTATAAACATGTAATTGGTATTTTCTTGTAATGTATGTATCAAGACAAAGAATTTAGAGTGGTATATTAATAAACGTAATTTTTAAAATTGGTATTAAAAAATTGTTTTGAAGGTGAGAGATATAATTTTAATTCACAAAATTACAAAAGTAACTTCTGTACATTAATATCTGATTATGTTAGCATTAAAAGCAGAAATCATGAAATACTTCTTCAATTCCTTCTATTAACTCTCCTATATATATCTTGTTCAAATTTTCAATCGTTCATAAAATACTTTTTATTCATCCACTCAAGTTCAAATACATTTTTTTGAACTTGCAGTGAATGACACTGGATGTTAATACAGTTTTTTAAAATATTAATTCATTAATTAAATTTAATTCATTAATTTTAGTTTTTTAGATTGAAGTTGCATGTATCTACCAAAAGATGGTGCCAGATAAACTTAAAAAAAAAAAAAAAAAAAATGAAAATTATTTATAAAGGACTTTCTGCAATAGAGTGAAAAAAAAAAAAAGTAGGAATTGACTTAAAAAAATATTTTTTTTAATTACTTGTTTGTAATCTTTTCTTCTTACAAAACTGCATGAAGCTGGATTCAATGAGGGCTAATGTTGATTATCACACAAATGTTATGAGGTATTATAGTTTGATATTACTGTGCATTCTGTATTTCAAAGTTAAATGCAGATTGGTGCATGAGAAATTAATTTTTGTGCTGTTTTTCATTTTTATTTTATTAGTATCAACAATCTATGCCTTTAATTCAGAATTCATGTGATCTGCATAACATTATGCATAATCCTTTTGTTTCGTATGCCAAAGTGCGACTTCTGGCTATTTCCTAAACTTAAAAGATCAATCCGTTTTGAGTCAGTTGAAGAGATTCAACATGAATCGTTTTGAAGGCCATCCCTGCTGATGACTTTTTAGCATGCATTGAAGATTGGAAAAGAAATTAGCACACGTTCTTTGTGTCCGGAGGGGATTGCTTTGAGATAAATTTGGAAGAATAAATAAAAAGAGTTTTGAAAAAAAAAAAAAAAAAAAATACTTTTAGGCAAAATCCGTACTGATATACCTAGGCTTGTATATCCTATCTTCATAAATTTCAATCCAATCTGGTTTTTATCCTGATAAGGTAATTTTCATAAGCAGAATTTCTTTATTATGGTTTACTGAAATCAAACAAGACGTTTTAAAATTTACATTCTTATATTTTTTTTATACGTTGCAGGTTTTTCTCATTTGATTGCATTAACATGTTAATATGCAAGTATCAAAAATATCTTTATTTTGAGTGTAGAATGACATTTTAAAAGAAAAAGGGATTTATTTTTATACAGAAAATGAAAAAAAATATATATATAAGAAATAATTTTTGTAAAGCAAAAATTGCTTTTTAAAACTAGTTATTAAGTAATTCTGAAACACTGCAAAAGAGCTCAAATATTTATTTACTTCCAATTAATAAAGCAGAATTGTTTAATTTTCAAGTTTAATTTTATTGAAATCTAGGAACAAATGGCTGCTGAAGCTAATGAAAAACGAAGATTAGAAATGGAAGAAGAACAGATTCAGAAAGAAGCTGATAGAAAAAAACAAATTATAGAAGACCGCCGTAAAAGAGCAGAAGCAAGAGAAAAAATAATTGAAGGTTTTATTTAAATAGTTTTTTTTTTCCCAAGTAGATTTTATGTTTATAATTTTGTTTCAATGTTTAAAAGTAAAAACATAAGTATAAATATAATTCAGTGGTACAGTTGGAAAAAAAGGGCATTACTTTTGTAATATATATTATTTGTTAAAATGGTTAATTAACAAGTAATAAAATCTATGTACATCTAGTTAATATGTAATTGGGATTTTGCAAGTTCAGTACTTGATTTGCAAAAGGGGAAATTTAGACTGCCAAATTTGAATATAAACAATTGCAACAATTAAAAACTCATTTTTTATTTCTTTAATTTGAAAATTGTTCATTTGTTGTTGGATTAAATATTAACTTTTTGAATGAATTTTTTAATTAAGTTTGTAACTTTAATTATCATTTGTGCCTGAATCTTTAATGATATTTGTTAGAGTCTATTTTGCTTTGATAAACAAGTTTCATTGGCAGCTGTGACAGAATATTTAAAATCAATTTAGACTGGCTAGTGGTCGTCTTCAAAGTTTTTCCTCTCCTCATGAGTGCTTAAAAGTTGATAATTTGCTTATTTGTGTTTATTATGCTTTTATTTTATAGAAAAACGAAATATTTTTTATGAATTAGATATATTAATATGTATTGTATTCTTAGAGCGTTCAAGACGTGCTCTGCAACGTGATATGATGCGTGGATTAGATGTACCGGAAGACGATTTTGATTTGGATCCACCTGATACCAGAGCTAATAGGAGAGTGAAAAAATTACCTGCATATAAAGAAACAAGTGATAATAGTGATGAGGAAAATTCAGAAGAGGAGGAATCTTCTGATGATAATGCTAGTCATTCAGAATCTGATGATGGACCGTGTGAAGATGAGGAACATTCCAGTAATATCAGTAATAATGAAAGTGAAGAGGATGATAATAGTGATGATAATTTCGAAAATTCTGCTTCAGGGAACATAATTCCAAAAGGCACAATTGAAAAGAACAATTTTGTGACTTCCAGTACAAACCAAAACTCGCACGGTGTATCAAAGTGGAAGGATGACATTCATTCCAAAATACACATTTTACACTATTCTTCTAATGGAAGCAATAAGTATGTTCTATAAATAAAAATAAAAATGATAATTGAGTGATAATGATAAATTTTAGCTTTTAATTGTGTTGCATGCTTAATAAAATATCTTACCAGTAATTATTTACTTTTTGAATGAAATTATTAGAAATGAGTGTTAAAAAAGATTTAAAATAAGTGTAAAAATGTGTGTTTTAAAACTTCAAATTTTTGAGGTGGTAAAAAAAAAATTAAATTATAGATTCATGATTAAAAATCCTATTTGTGTGCAAGTCATAATATTTACTTTAGCAAGGAAATATTAGTTTTCAGAAAACATAACAGCAATAATAAATATATTAAAATAAGTGTATTTTTTTCTTACTCCTAACTCTTCTGTGTTTTGTAGGCGAATGAAAATCAGAGAAGGCAGTTATAAAATTGAATCAGAAAAGCAAGTACCTACAAAGGGGTAATTTTTTTTAAATTTCCATAACTGCAAATTTAATTCAATATAAAAGATGTTAAAAATTTTTTATTCTATGGATAACTAAATATAAGTAAACTAATATTAAAAAAAAAAAAAAAGCTATAAAAATAATTTTTGCATTAATTCAGTTTATATTTGCATTTTATAAATTTATTTTGTTTCATTATTCAATTATTTAAATTTAATATTTCCAATGTTATTCTATCCAAATGATTGCATTCATAGTTTTTATTGGATTAGGATTGAAAATGACTGTAATGGATTTCCTACACATTTTTGTATTACTAGAAAATTTTTTCTGTAATAATAAATAATTACATTTAAATATACCCTTTTTAAAAGAAATTTAGAACTCAATTTTCATTTGCATATGAATACATGCAATGTATTTGAATAATGTGTTTATTCTGTACTAATTTTATTCAATCTTTATGTAGAAAATGTTCTGCTTTGAATTTTTAAATCATTTATAGGTTCTTCCTTAGAAAGACTTTTCATACTTCTGCATTTGCATCATTTCTAATTCAAAGAATATTTTTTGTATGAAATATGTATTCATTTTTTATTTATAATTGGAATGTTTTCAGCTACAGATCTAAAACCTAACTATTATAATGATACTCCTGCTTACCATCCATTGTTACATCGGAACCTAAATTCTTGTTCTGTAAGTCGCAAATTAAAGTTTTTATTATTAGGCTCAATTTAATAATTATCATTCTCACCAATGTTTCTAATTTTTTAAATAATATTCTTCTCAGAAATTCTTATTTTAACTGTTTCTTCATATTTTTTTCAGAAAGTAACCTCATCTCCACCCATAATAAGAATTGGTTACATCAAGCCGTCAACTAATCATTAAAATTCTTGTAAGTTGATAATTTAATTTATTGATGCCTGTTGCTTACTTCATCCTTCAATAAGTAATGTTTTTATTTATTTTTCAGACAGATGCAATAGAATGGAAGTTACAGATTTACTTTACAATAGATTTTATTTGTATTCAATTTAAAAAATGTTTTCTTTATAACTTCTTCTTTTTGTACTGAGACAGTTTTTGTCATTAGAAATAACATTAGTTCTTTTTAAATGACTTGATCTTGATATAGCAAAAGATATAAATTTTCAACTTATTTTTTAAATCTATGGATACAAGAAAGTTTCATTTTCTCCGAAACTAGTTTTATAATTGATTCATGCAAAGATGTCATTTAAGATATAAAGCACTAAAGTAAATAAGTCTAAAAAAAATTTTTTTTTTTAATATATGTGTGTGTATGGTAATTAGGAGGTGAAGAGAAGGACCTTTTTATTTCACTGGAAAAAAAAAGCCACCTTTTATAAATTTTTTCAACACTAATTTATATGAAAGAGAGCAAAAATTCATGTTTTTCAATGATTTGCAATTACCCTATATTCCCAATAGAAGCCAATTTGTGTATAATATAAGCAGAGAGTGCATTTTTCCTTCGAAAATTTTTCCATATGTAGACCAAAATGAAAAAAAAACATCTGTGTAATATTCATTACTTATAGTACTCTATTATTATTTCTGAGGTATGCTTTTATATATTTCTGTCAGATGGTTGCAAGCTTCACCAACTACATATTTTTCATTCTATTGCAGAAAGTCCTTTATAAATATTTTTCATTCATTTTTTTAAGTTTATCTGGTGCCATCTATTGGTAGATATATGCAATTTAAATCTAAAATTAATGAATTAAATTTCATTACGGAATTAATATTCTATTAACATCCACTACAAGTTAAAAAAAGATGCTTAGAGTGGATGAATAAAAAGTATTTTATGAACGATTGAAAATTTGAACAAGATATATATAGGGAGCTAATAGAACTCATTTCCTTTAAAATTGAAGGGAAAAAACCTAAATATAATCTAAATAAATCTAATGGAAAAGTAGTTACATTTTTTGCTAATTTAGCATATCCATATGTAAGCCAAGCTTCATACATTCACTTTAAAATTCTTAATGTATTCAATCATGCAGTTCAAGAATAACTTAATTCTTAGATACTTTATAAAACATGATTTTAAATTAAATTTACCAATCCATTCAAGTTACTAGGCACATTTCTAGCAAAACTTCCATCAGTTTATGATATAATTGAAATTATTAAAACAATGTATGTTTTATTTCTAATTAAAAAAGGAGAACGAATAAGAGACATTTTAAAAAAGTGCTCCTTTTAATGTTTTGATTTATTAATTCTGCTTTTTTTTCTTGATTCTAATAGAAAATGACTTGTCTTCCTCTTATGAATTTTTTTCGAAACATGAAATGTTTTGTAGAAATATTTAAATTGTAAGTAAGATGTCTTCCCTTAAATTATTGACAAGAACTACGTGCTGTGAAAATTACAAATTGCATTAACCTCTCATTAATCCAGCACATCTTATAATTCGGTACTGATTGAGCCTTTGCTTTCGTATTTTTTCATATGGATTCAGGTGTTTGTTGCCCTTGACAGCCTGATGGCAATAGAATGCTGTGCTGCTTGCATTCTCATTAAATATTTATTCATTAGACATATATCTGTTTAATGTATGCATATATTTTACATATATATACATTTGAATCGCTTCATTTTTTTTTTTTATCTAGAGTGCTTTTTCTTTGATATCCTCCTTAAAACTTTATTAACATCAGTTAATCCAGCATGATAGCAGTCTATCCTATTAAAGAGAGGTTACTGTATTTGTTAAATAATATCTTAACATATTTAATGAATTCATTCATCATGTCATTGAATACTTTTTCTTTTATGCAACAGCATTATTAGAAATAGTTACCCATTGTTAACAGTATTTTTTAAAATGGATTATTTAATTTATTCTGCATTCAAAAATACATTCATTTCTAAAATGTTAATAGTTCTTGGTGATCTTTTAAAAATGAATTTTTCTCTGTATTTTATTATTAAAATTCATTTGTTAATTGTTTTGTAAACAACAGCCTTGGTATCAAATGTTTCATATTCTGTTATAAGATTAAGAAACATCTCGAGCTTTTGTTAATTTTGTTTTGTATATATGTATATGAAACACTTTTATTTATGTATATCTGTATAATTTCTGTTTTCTATTTTTGTCAACTGAATGAATTGTCTATCATTTTGAAATAAAAAAAGTCAAGTGAATTTTGTTTATTTGCTCATGAATATAGATTTCACACAAAAAGAATGCTCGTTTTTCAAAATCCTATGAAAGGAAGGAAACTAAGAAATTAAAAGGAAAAGAAAATTCAATGAATGCATTTTTTTTTTTTTTTGTTGTTGTTGAACATCGATGGGCATCAAGTACATATTCCATGAACATCCTATTGATGGGTCAGGAGGGCCTTTTAGGTGTAACTGCCCCCATTTGCTCATTGTTTGAGTGGAAAGCAAAACACTATCACCCAGAAGCCCGACTATCTATACGAGATGCATTTACACATATCATCATCGATTCTTCTCATTTCTGAAAACAATAATGCCGCTAGCTGATTCGAACATTGACCCTTGGGATTGCTAGCTGCACTTCACAAGTTGGGTTATTTATGTATCAGGTATTTTTCATTTTTATTTTATCAGCTTGTACAGTGTTTAAACTGCTTTTAAATTGAAGCCTGGAGTAAAAAAAAATCAGATTAACATTATATATCTTATTATTATTTTGAATGGGTAATCAGTTCATTTCAATGTGAAGTAAATTGCTTTTAAAAAACTCGATTCCCGCAGTTTGTAAAATTTTGTTTTAAACTTTCTTATGTGAATAATACCAATGAAGTGCATTTTTTTTTCCTTTTATTCTGGAGAATCAGTAGAATTAAAAAATCAATGATATTGAAGAGTGAAATTATTAATTCGTTTCATTCAAAATTGAATGTTAGACATTTAAATGCTGTGCATTAAGATTTTTTTGTTTTATGTTTGCTAAAAATCAGTGAATTTTACCTGCGATTAAGATTGCATTACATATCCAATAGGAAATGTGCAAGTCACTTTAAGCTTTAATTCAAACAAAAGAAATGCATTTACATAATGCATATTACATTCAATTCTATCTTAATATTATTTCTGTTACTAAATAAATTAAAATATCTGGGAAGGGAAATTTCTAATTTTTTCTTTGTATTTTACTAATTCTGTAATACTTAAAAAAAAAAACAACTTATTAATAATATTATTCAAATTCAATATTTGCACAAGTTCAATAAAATTAAAAAAAAAAAAATAACTGCAATCCAAACTATAGTTAACATTGTTGTACTTTATTTAATAACATCATTCACACGTACCACCATTATAATTCACTTTTCAACACATTCATGACAATTATCAGTAGGATAGTTGACATCCATTAAACAATTATGAGTAAATTAGGAAAAGAGCTTAGCATTTTAGCCGAGAAATTTTTATCATAATAACCATTTAAAATTAAATTTTGCTATTACAAAAAAATAGCTCATCATTTTTATTTTCAATTACAATATCCAATTTTTCTTGAAGGCCATTACAAATAAGTATAAAATTATGTAATATATTATTAACAATTATGTAACATAATGAATAAAATTTTCTGATACAGCAAATTGTTAATACTAGGCCCACAAAAGCTAAAATAATTTTTCTTTTGATATTTACATAAAAACATAAGATATTTATTATATATTTTTAACAGCAATAAAAACATTTATTTTTATGAAATTCACACATATTCATTGAATTTTATATCTGTTTTAGTTTTAAAGTGAATTAAAATATAACATTTATTATCATTGCAATTTATACCAAATCATTTATGTGCAAATTTACAATGTCATGTAAAAATACTTAATAGTGTTATGTATTTTATTTTGGCATTTTATACGTGTTCAATACATTATTTTTTTGACTTGAAAGATTTTACTTTTAATTCAACACATTAGCATTTTATAATCTTTATCTGTTTCAATAATCATATGGGATAATTTTATATTAAAATGGACATTATTCTCTGCATGAATTTTACACTCATGTGGTATTCTATTTATTGCTTGTAGATACATATTCTTAAAGCACTGAAGGCAAAGATGTTCCATTTAAAAATTGTATACCAACTTTCAAAAGATATGTCAATATTCACCCTAGATTTTCTCAGTAACTCAAAATGCATTCCAACTTACAAATTTTTGTATCACTATTTTGTGCCATAATATTTTCTTTTCCCAAATTGAAAATAATTTATAAGTATGTGCTTCTCGCACATTTTATGTATACAACAGCAAATGAAGAATGCAGAGTCATTCAACTTTGTTTTAAAAATGATTTTTTAAAACAAAATTTAAATTTAGCTCTTTGCTTGTTTAGATTGCAAAGGTACATATTAATACAACTTAATTCAAATTTCAATAGTATATGTGAGAATTTAATATTTTAGATAGAAAATTCATCCCTAGATATTTGCTTTCAATGAATGTACAATTTTGTAAAAAAATGGTTGATAATAATAATAAAACTTTTATCAACTGTGTTTCTGCTAATCTCTGCTAATTGTCTTTATTCTTTTAAGGTAGTCTATTCTATCCCCGCGATAAAATGTGTGAGATCATCAGTTCGATTTTAGAATATCATAAAAATTCAAAATGTTATTTATGCCTAACCGGAAGTTCTACACAACAATTGGACTCATATTTTACACGCCCTATTGGTTATAATAAATATTTCACTTTTCCAATTCTGTTTGTGGGTCAGTCACTTGAACTAAGTTTTTTTTTTTTTTTTTTTTTTTTCCGTTAACAATAGCAAGTTAACACTTCGACCCTAGTAGGTAGCAATACAAGTTTTGATGAAGTAGTATAACTACTAATTTATTAAATACACCATGCGAGATGAAAAGCCCCATGCAGGCCAATGTCCATATGAGCCTATTTACAAATGAATTTATTACATTGTTTCCAGAGTGTTGTCATAAGCAACATACTTTTTGTCAGTTAGTTAAAGGCTCGTATGTGAAATGCTAAGTCTATTCTTTAATAAAGTTCTTAAAGCCACTGTAGTAATATCTGAAATTAAGAAGAGTGCATTGTCATCTTTGAGGATATTTATTTTTCAACAATAAATTGTCCATAAAATAATTTACAATATTCCCTTTTTTTAAACATTTCTAAGACTGCATAGAGCTGATTTGAACATAAACTGGATGGGGCATATTATTGGGTATTACAAAAAATTGCTATTAAAATATTAGTTTTATATTTTATGTGACACTATGTGTTGGAAAAAAAATAGTGGATGAAATAAAATATTCAGAGCGAGAATGTTTTATTATAATAACGTTTAACGTTAATAATATAACGTCAACGTTTTAAAAAATTCTAATTTTTTTTGAAATAGCAATTTCAAATAACTTAAATCTTTTGAAGTTATTTTAAAAGCAAAATTGTTGAAACAAAGCCCATCTTAATGTCTATAAAGCAGTGGTTTAAATTTTATTGCTTTTTTAATGCATGAGTTATTGATTTCATTCGTTGTAACAAGTGCATCTTTTGGATTGCTGGATAGCTCTTTGTAGTCTTCTTTTTGAAGAAATATTACTTATTCAAGATGACACAGTGACATCGAACAAATATAAATGCTTATATAATATACCCTATTTTTTTTGCATATGCATAAGGCAACATATATTTTTGAACACGAAGGAGAGTTGGCTCAAGGTTGACAAAGCACAACAGATAATTCAAGCAACATTCTATAATCTAACTGCATTTAACATTAAAAAACTTTGGGAATAACTCAACGAACACGCAATAATCTATACTAGCAATACTAATGAATTATCACATATTTGGAACGTAACGAACATTCGTGGTAACAAAGAACTGCAGATTCAAAAACAACTTGGAACAGTGAACAATACGTGGAAGTGTACAAGCGAGATGTTTGTTGTATATAAATCAGTCGGTTCATTTCACTTTTGAACTCGGAAAATATTGGATGAACACCATCTACGGCTTCATTTTCTCATCTAGTTCACTCAAGTTTCCGTAGAGTCTCTTGAAATGAAGGAAATTGTAGATCTTTCACTTCCATCTTACCTTTTAGTTTTCAAATTAATAAAACAGAAAGGAAAAAAAAAAAGATATTTCTTCCAGCAACTTGATGAAGGGTGTTAGAATAAAGGCTTGAAGATCAATATACAACGTCCCCGTATACGTAAGAACACGATATGTATGTGCCACGACAGGCATTATCCGTATTGATATACAGATTCTCTCCAGATTAGCGCATAGACCAACATTATTTATAACTGAGTCACAGATTCATTATTGATTTAGATATCTATTACGTTATTTTTTAGAACTTAGAGATTGTGTCTCTTCTAAAACTTTTTTTAATGCTACAATAATAAAAGAATAAGCATTGTATAATAAATACCACATTTAGATTAATTACTCTGCTTTTGTGTCTTTGAGAATGATCAATAAGTTAAATTCAAATAGTGCTGTCTTTAGGACATGACACTTGAGCAATTATCGGGCACCTTCATCTTAGTTACCCCTATTTAAAACATCTAAACCAAATAAAATCATATTTGTATAACATTGTCCAGGCTCTATCGGCTGATTCTTGGATTGAAGGCAAATTTACATGTCTTATTTTTTTACTGTTCAGGAGGACCCTACCTTTGTTTTGTTATTAGGTAAGCTTGTGTTCAGTGCGTTAATCTGAAGATTCATTGCCCCTTAGTACACATCCACAGTGTTACGTATACAAACCCCCATGTATACCACTAAACAAGAAATGCACACGCACATCCCACCCGCAATCGCATCTTCTGACGCCTGCCCGCGAAACGACACCCTAGTATGCTTCCCAAATCTCACCATGTCTTATGTCGTGAACCTTCATGGAACAACGAGCTTTTCTGAAAAAGAGAGACACCAAAGTAAACACAGCCGGCTGTCGTTGTCCACGGGGAGAGTTACCATCAGAGCTTGTCCTTGGAAGGGTTCTTGAGGTCGTAGCTCATGCGCCGCCCGTTGAGCAGCGGCCTGGAGTCCTCTGGGGGCGCCCTCCTGTGCGAGGTGGTGACCATCTTGGCCTCCCTCTCGAAGATGTCGGCGGTAGCGTCCTGGTCGGACTTGCAGCGGGACATGGCGATGGCGGCCGCCGAGCTGCCCGCCGCCTTGAGGGAGACGGCCATGTCGTCGCTGGTCATCTGGTGCCGCGAGGGCGTGGGGGACATGCTCTCCGAACCACAGGAGGAACTCTCGCTGAGCTCGGCCGTGGGGCGTCGGCTGATCCTGGGTGAGTGGTTCGGACGGCGGCCCAGGATCTGCGCCTGGATGTGCTCGCAGATGCGCTTAAATCGGCGGATGGGCCCTGGGGAGCACATCAAATAGTTTAAAATTAATTTTTCTTATCATATCCTTTTGTAGAAAGGCCTAAGTTACATAGAGTGAAGTTATAAAAACAAGCTAGTTATATTAAAATACATTTAACCAAGTACAGAAAACAAAACATGGTACAGTTTTTCAATTTTAGATTTCATATTTTATGAATCTTTTTGAGCACATAATTGTTTTTTTTTTTTTGGTTGTATTTTTTATCTGTGGGTTTTATGTTTCATTTTTGTACACTACAAACAGCCAACTGACGGCTGATGACGACGGTTCAAGAAGACTGTTAGGAGTAACTGCTCCTCAGCTAAGTGTCATATGGGATAAAATCAGGAATAACTCTCTCAGCTTAATCTTTGATACGAGACGTTTATACACATCAAGCCTAGACAATTTTTGAAAACAGTGAATCTAATTCCTATCGTGTGTCAGCTACGTATACATGCGAGTTAGGCTTGGAAAATATTTGAAAGACATTGTTTTTAAAAATATTTATATAAGAATTACTAAATATTTGATAATACATCTTAAAGAAAACAGCTGTTTGTAAAGATCTAATTAACCAGGCTTAACCTGTTGATGAGAAATTACATTAATTTTCAGATTTCAGTTCGACAAATTGCATTGTGCCATGAGTGAATTGAAGGGGATTACGTACCGGATAAGAGTGTGAATGAAATACAGTAGACGGCGGGCTTGTCAGTGCTGCTTCTTCTATCGACAGCACTGAGGGGTCCGTCGTGCGTCCCCGCACTGACCAGCGCTATGTCCACGTGGAAACGAACGTTCCTCTGGAACATGGTAGGACCCCCGGCACGCTTGTACTCCACCCGGAAAGACATCGGCGAAATCACGCTGTGGCACAGATCAGCTATCTGGAAAGATGATACACTCTCAATGCATTTAAAAATATATATATTATTCCAGTTTTAAGCATTCTTTTCAACCCTACCCCTTAAAAAAAAAAAGAAAACATTGCTTCTCTTGAAAATTGCCAGTAGGCAGAAGCCTTGGCCCCACCATGGGGTTGTTGCTCCAATGAAGAAAAAGAAGCGCTCTTTTTACTCTATTTTTAATAAAAAAAAATAATTGGTATTATCTTATATGAAATATTGTTATATTTTGTATAATATTGCTCATAGGATTAAAATTTTGATATTTGAAGGCAATTTACAGAATTAATTGCAATATTGCCTTGCATCATGGTGTGAATTCTGCAGGCACTTAAATACCAATGTCATTTTGCTTCTGTAAATTGGAAAATAACAACATAAAATCTTTAAATAAAGGATTCCAGTAAATTAAAATAGTTCTGAAGAATTATCTTTGGTATACAGTAAACAGAATATGCTTAATAGTATCTTATTTTGAACAAAAAAAGCGTCTATCCGAGGCAGCAAATGGTTTGATTTGGATAGAGGTGAGTTAGAATTCCCATCACTGTGATACGTAATAACTGAGTTAAAAATGATCACTTTTACTCTTAATAAGCAATTGAATTCAGATACACCGAAGAAATTAAAAACCGACAATAGATAAAATTTTATAATAAACAAAATTAGCTTCATCCCATTTTACTAGAAAAGATTTTACGTTAGAATGATATTACAATTGCGATTTTATTAGTTTTTCAAGTATTTGAATTCTTTTGATTGATTATTAGATTTCAGATTTTATTACAATTATAGTTGTCACTGTGATACAACAATCATATCTGCCTATATCTATTTTTAATCTGTTACTTACAGAAAATATTTCTGCTTCTAGTGAAATGAAGAAGCTAATTCAAAAGCTAAGCTAATTTTAATTAATGAAGCTAATTTTGTTTATTATAAAATTTATTTTTAAATTTTGTTTATTGTGGGTTTTTTTAATTGCTTCGGCGTATCTGTATTTAATTGTTTATTAAAAATCAAAGGGATAATTTATTAGCGGGATATTAACTCAGTTATTAGCGGGATGAAATTTCTCACCCACCTCTATCCAAACATACCATTATGACTTCAAAACTTTTTTTATAGTCTAATCAATTGAATGAGACCTGACTTACTGATAGAAAGGCATGGATGAGATCAGCCTTGACTGAGCTCAGAGGTCGATCTTTCACCAATATTACGTGCGTTTCGTCTCTCTCGTTGGTCATGAGGCTTCCGAACCACTAACGTTTTGTTAATCTGTCGTTGCATGGGAAAAAATAGTTAATACGGAGTACAAAAGAAAGTATACCGAAACAAAATATTTAAAAATACTTACTCTGGCGAAGAATCTGGCGTTAAACTCACTTCATCCGAGGCGGAAGGCGCTGCAATATAAAAGAAAATACATGAATATATGCTTAATACACTTATATCTATTATTTTCAGATACTAACTAGCATATATACTTCGGTGTTACCTGGTTATATAAAATAAAACATATTTTATTTCCATAAATATGAAAATAATACATTGAAAAATAATTTCATTCTCGAATGTAAAAATTAAAATAATGATTAAAAATAAAAACAATAGATGCAAGCAAAAACGCTACCAAAAGAGAAGTATTAAAATGGCACAAGGAACGAAAAAGAGCTGTGAATGCCATTTCCAATTTTTAATTCCTTTTAACTATTTTTTTTTTAATGCTTATAATTCTTTAAAATTCTAATCAGTTTTAATGATGGAATAAATAAAAGTTGATATGAAAAAACTCTTAATTCAATTACTAAATTAAAAGAATTACATCTCATTATATTCATTTAATGTATGCAAAAACATAAATAATATATATACATATATTTGTGTGTGTGTATTTTATATTCAGAGGTACTTAGGTATGCGTCCTTAATTCGTTCCAAAACCTTCGGCTTATACCACTCAAATTGTCCCCATAAGAAATAAAGAAAAATATGATTAATCCCTTCCTATGAAAAAAATCCCATTATTATTGCTATATTATATATTAATGGGGCTGCTGGATGAAATAATTTATATATTTTTTGACATTAAAATACATAAATATGAAAGCAGTTGGATAAAACAGATGTATAAATTAAAATTTACCAAATTTAATTTTTATTTTTCTGTCTCTTTTCCGTACTTGGACCTAGATGTTAACTAAAAATATGCCCAAGAGACTTTGTTTCTGCCCTTATCTCAAGGATATATCAGAAATGTGACGTTATTTGGCCATTTCAGACAATGTTATTACAGCTTGTTTGGGCTTTGTTCAAGTGGCATTCCTCTGTAAAGTGACTTATTATGGAGTATGAGAGTCTGCAGTCAGAAATATTGGATTAACTACCAATGAGGGAAATTTTTTTATGGCCGTAACAAGTAGAGCATATGTTTCAATCCCATTGCAGGTAAAATCTTATACGTTCAAAAGTGTAGACCAGTTTAAGTATTTGGGTTATGCTATTATGAAAGTTATCATATTATTTTTTGTTTTTGTTATTATTATATTATTTTGGGTTATGTTGTTATAAAAGTGACAATAGGCTATCTAAGACTAATAGATGTTACCACCGTTTAAAGAATTTGTTAAAGTCCAAACTCTTAAATCTCAAGACAAAAATTAATCTTTATACAACTTTCATCAGACCTATCATATAATATGGCAGTGAATGCTGCCCATTAGCAAAAACAGATGAAGATAGACTTTTTTTAATTTTCGAAAGAAAAATACTTCGACAAATTTTTTATCATGTTAGAGAAAATGATAGATGGAGAATTTTGTTTAAACATGAAACCTATAGAAAATATACACAACCTAGCATTGCGAGAGTTATCAAACTTTTCGCCTCAGATATATTTAGATGTGATAATATGAATCCTGATAAAAAAAAGGTGACTTTTCCAAATGTAGAGGGTACCAGGAAAAGAGGTAGACCTCGCAAAAGATGGATGGACTGCTTAGATCTCAATCAGAGATTTGACAGATCAGCTTACAAGACCAGGCATTAGAAATCGATCGTTGGCGGCGATCTTTGGAGCAAGCTTGTTGAGACAGCCTTCGCTTTAGGCTGTAGTGCAAATAAAGAAGTAGACGTTATCTGGTCATTTCAGACAATGTTATTCGGCTTGTTTGGGCTTCGTACAAGTGACATTTCTCTGTAAAGTGATTTGTTTTAGCATAAGAGAGTCTTATTCTAAACAAAAGTCGTATACCAAAACTCTTTTCGCATCCAAACAGCACGTATATCAAATTGGACTTATTCCATAGAGGAAGTATATTGAGTAAAGTACAACTAATATATATATATATACAGAGAGACACTCACTTTGCATTTTTCTTCTGTGGAACCTCGGACTACCTAGGAAGCTGCTTTTAATTGTGTTGAGCCTGGATTTCCAGTATGGCTGATTCATGCCTGGAGACCCAGGTGGGGTGTTGAGGGGGCTCTCCTCTGGAGTGCCCCGGGAGTGGGCTTGGGAGAACTGAGGGGTGACACCGCTGGGCTTGTGACGTGAAGGCTGCTAGACATGCTGCTCCGACGGCTTCGGCTGTGAGAGTAAAAGTACATTGTTTAATGGTATTAAAAAACGTTTTTATTTAAAGTTTTGAAAATAAGTGATAAGTGTCTTTATGCTAATGATATAACTAGGGAAATTTTAAACAGCGGATGGATGTGCGCTCGATAACATGTTTTTCTGTCGTCGAGCATGCTGCTTGAGTGTTTTCCTGTTTTTTTCAGATGTAACACACATGAAAGCCAGTTACCTATAGAAAAACTTCCAGGAAGGTATTCTTTCTTCTAAAAAGGCATACCTTAGTATACTCTGGGTAATGTTGAATCTGCTATATATTTTACACATCAGTGACAAAGAATTTTAGGTCTAGAGCGACAGAAATAACCGGGCTTTAAATTCTAATCGAGACTAACCCGTATAAATCATACAGAGAATTAAATGATATTGCTCGCTTTTTTTCTAAAAAGTCTTTGAAAGAAAATTTGATAATTCTATTTAAAGAATTGGAAAACTAAATTTAAATTTTGTTTAATTATTCAAACTTCTTTTATGAGACTCTTTATTAAAATTTTTATTATAATTTTAATAAAATATTTTTTATAAATTTTTTTTAAATATTTTTGAAAATAATGAGTTCTGCAATCTTTTGGAAAATAATTTCTTTTTGTAATGATTTCGCAATCGCCATTTTTTAAGACTTCAAAAAAATAGAGTTACAAAAGCAGTACTACTTTAAATAAAAGTAGCATTAAGACATTCTGAATAAAATCATTCTTTCTAAAAATTCTTGAAAACTAATAAATTTAAACTTTTGTGAGAAATTGTTTGTATTGATATTTAAAAAATGGTTGCACTAAATTAAGTATAATTTTAAGAATTTTTGATTGAAGTTGAAGTTCTAAGAAAAAAAAATATAATTAGAAAAATACCATTATCATTCACATTGGTTTGAAAGATGCACTTAAAATCATAATCATAAATAACTATTATTAAGGTATACGAACACCTTCGGAGAAACTTTTTTGAAATTACTAAAATATTTTATCTTTTCACACATTTTTGGATTGAATACAGCTAAAAATTGAGAATATCACAGAAAAAAATTTAATAATTATTTTTTTTAAAATTTTATAGGCTAAAATAAGGGTAAAAATGACTAAAAATTGATACTGTTACAAAACATGATAACTCAAAATAAAATTAATATTTTTAAATTTCTAAGTTTGTACTAACATTCTACAGGGAATAGGCTTCTGGTAAATTTATATCTTTATTATTTTGTATGGGTTTAAATGTTGTTGACACAAAATTCTTCCAAAATTTGCATGCATTTTCAAGTTTAACAATTAAAATAAAAATATTTATGTAGCTAGAATTTTTCCAATAAATATTTATACCAATTTTTGTGACATTTGGATCAAAATTATTTCAGTTATGGTGTTTCACGTGGAAACAAAAAGCAAAACAAATATAGCACAAAACAACTTTTAAATGTAAATAAATTTTTTAAATACAATTGTATATGTCAGAATCCTCCTGTTTTATAAGTGTCACCCTCTTTGTCATTAAATAAGACTGTCTTTTTCTTTCTGAGGGCTCTCAAAATTTTTCTGTGCTTCTTTACATAAGGTGTTGATAACAGTTTGGATTCTTGAATTCCGATGTTATCAAGATGCTTGTAGCCTTTCAATGTAAAAAATCCAGGATTTTCTATGTTCAGCTTTTCAAACACCTTTAAGCAGCACATATATCCCTCATTAAATTGAATTGCTGCATCATAGGCTCCTAATTTAACAGTTTTCAGCCAAACTAAAACTTCTTTCAGCACTCTTTGCCATAAAGTATAGTTCAACCTTTCATTTCCATTTTGTGTTTTACCGTGCAGACATTTTTGCAGAAGATCTCTTTAGCATAACTCTAAATACACTGGCTTGATTATATTCAGAATATTATTTGGCAGGCGAGTGTATTTTTCACTGATGGCTTTCCCATTTGCTATAGCTTGCTGATAAAAACACCAACTTTCTTTCCTAATGGGATACTGTCCATGCATGGATTTGTTTTTGTTCGATGCACAATGGAATAATGCAGATATTACACTTTGCTGCATATTTTTTAAGTTGCCAACATTGATACGTATTGCAATGCCATAGTAATTTTGTAGTTTATCAATAAAGGCATCTGTCAATTTACCTTTACCAGATAAATCTTTAGTTTTTGATTTTAATTTACGCAGTCTTGACCCTACTCTTTTTTTGTATGTGGCCACTGCATTCTAATTTCAATACACTGTTTATTCCATAAATGTCTTGCACCAACAAAAACCCTTTGAAATCACCATGTCCTTAATAAGTTGCGTATTTCAGCTGTCGAGATTTCACCGATCTTGAAAATATTCGATGAGCCCCAACAGATTCCATTTTGGCAGAAGAGCCTTCATAGTTGCATTGGCATATATGATCTGCTTTTAAAGCAACATATTCAGCATTCTTATGCATTTTTTGTAGTTTTCTGCAGGTGGGGCAGTACGAAGACATAACTTCCAAGTCTAATACTTATCCAGTATCAATGGAAAGTACAGCGACACAGCCATTTAATGAAGCAAGTCCTCTACGTTGCCATGTTCCATCTACAGAAACACCACATTCATCTCAGTTAAAAATTTCTGCAACTTTCTTAGCTGCTTTACACATAGAATCTTCTGCTACATCTGTCACAACTTTCAAAAGTTTGTGCTCGTGTTTTTTATAACCTGATTTTGAAAGTGCTGGCAAATTCATTGTTGCACAAAATTTGTAAGCTGAAAAAAACCTTTGCCTCATGCCATAGACAAATCTTGCATTTACTTTAGGAACATTTAGTGTTTTCTGGGTTGAAGAAAACCCTTTTAAAAATCACACTTCAAAGTGAAGTGGGAGCACAGTCCATATTTTGAATCTTCAAATAAGCAAATGCTATTATTAAAGCATTTGGGACATGGCAGTTCAGAAAAGACATTACTTAATGTTTCAATGTCAATAATTCTGTTCCCAACTAATGAATTTGAAACAGATTCTTGTTGGTTGAAACCATAAGATTTCAAATTCTCTGCAAGTTTTGATTCACTTATGGTACTTGGTTCATTACTCACATTAGCATTGTTTTTACATTTTTTATTAAATTGTTTTCTTCTTCGAGAAGTGTTTTTTACCATTTTTAATACAAAAATAGTGCTGATTCAGTAATAAAACACAATAAACAGATGGATTGGAAATAGCAATGAAAACAATCGTTACAAAGTAAACAACACAAAAGAAACTGGATTTGTTGCCAGTTAATTAAACAAATGTAGTGTTGCCAGATATTTTTAATATTTTAAAACATTTAAATTTTGTTTATTTCTTTCTCTTTTAGCTATTTCCAACCGTTTTGGATCTAATTGTCTTGCTTTACAATTAATAGGTTGTCCTTTAGTTATAATATGATGTTTTACATTATGTTTAACATTTGAAACAAGAAAATTTGGTTTTGTTATATTGGGATACATAGAAAATAAATCAGAATATTTACATAAGCTGCTCGTTGTATGTACACTTTCATTAATAGAGATGGGTGCAATGTCACCATAAACTGCAAGGTTAGTTACACCATCAATTAATCTTTTATGATTGATATCAATTAATAAATTGAACTTATTTAAGAAATCTGCACCTAGTATAGGTTTACTAATTTTAGCCACAATAAACGGGAATTGAAATTCTCGGCGCAAACCTAGATCAAGATTTAAAATTTCTGTACCAAAAGTATCGATTGCAGTATTATTTGCAGCATATAATTTATAGTCACTAATAAATTTGTGTTTAGAAGTATAAGGAATAAGACTTACGTCCGCTCCACTGTCAACCAAAAGCGTAAACCCGTTTTTTGTCGTTGACAAATAGACGGAATTGACGGCAATGTGTTGTATTTTCAGCAGCAGAGTCTGCCGTTAATTCTGTTGCTGATTCTGGTTTTCCGAAGGATTATTTTTCCATGCACATGGAGCTTGACATTTATCAGGAAAACATTTTTCTCGAAAACGAAAATGGTAATAACAGTATTTGCCAGAAGGATTATAATAGCGATTGCGAGACTTACTTCGATGAGAAGAAGAGTATCGACCTCTATGTCTTGATTGGGAACGAGAGTTCCTTGTGACACTCAGTTTTGCAAGTTTATTATCCAAAGATGCAATTTGTTGTTGTAACTCAGTTATGGCATCTGATCCTGATGAAACATTGTTGTTTACGCAGTAAAGTTTTTGTTTTGGTTGCATTTCAAGAATACGATCGCCATTAATGAGAGTTTCTCAATTCCTTCATCTCTAACTAGTAAAATATTCCTCACGGAATCAGGCATTTTTGTAGAAATAATGTTGTTAGCACTTTGTCAGTAATTCCATCAGTAGCCAGGTTTCTCATTTTTTGTAAAAGTTGACTGGGTTTAAGATCTCCCAAGTCAAGTCCTGTAAGTAGTCTCTGAAGACGCTTATTTTCGCTTTCTTTAAAAGTATTCAGCAAACGTTCTTTAGCAGCGGTATATTTTGTTCTATTATCATCACTTATAATGTCCCACAAACTTTCAACAAATTTCGGTTCTAATTGCGAAACTAAGTAGTTGAATTTTGTATCCTCGGCTGTTATTCCACAAATTGAAAACTGTGCTTCAACTTGAAAGAACCATATTTCTGGTTTTTCTGCCCAAAAAGGAGGTATTTTGACACTTACCCGCGCTACTTCATCTTTTTTCGCCGATCCATTTGTTTCAGTCATTTTGTAAATAAATCACAGTTTGCAAACAATTCACGGGTCACCAAGTATGTGGCGGCTTAGTAAAGGTTGCGTAGTGTTATTAAATTCTGACGGCAAAATAAAAGACGATAATCAATTTTCACATTTTTACATCTTTATTCCATTTCTTCTAAAGCCAACTACGTAATACCAACTACGTTCTGTTTTCATTCTAGCGGGGAAATTCCCTTTTTTAACAGTGAAAGTAGAAGTCGTTCAATGTGTATTCCATTTTCCATCAATAGGTGTCGCTACATCTATTCTATTATGGATGGGTTTTAAATCGAAAAATTAAATGATAGTTAATTTCTATTCCCAGTTCACTGAAAAGAAAAATTAGACAAATAACTACTTTATTTAATTAATTATTATTATTACTGGCGAAATGGATTACTCTTTTTTTTTTTTTTTTTTTTTTTTTGTTCTAATGCAGCTGAAAAACACTTAGACAATTGTCTTTGATTCCTTAAGGCAAGCGCTGCACCGACGTTATTCACTTAGCATTACCCAGGAGGTGTATGTAGCTTGAAGATAAGCTACGGACACGGAGTAACACTGCATCCGCAACGCTCTACGATTATGTTAGACCGAGACCTACGGTTTAAAGTGGATTCGAATCACTACAAACATCCATGGCTCCGCTGAGACTCTAACCCGAAACCTGTGGTACCGAGGGCCACAGCGCTAACCACTAGGCCATTAAAGCCCCCTGACTAATTACGCTTTATTTATGATTATAAAAAAAATATTATTAAAACAACATTCATTTCTAGTTATGGACTTGACAATAGAGTTTATGATAGAAAAGCCCTCTTAAAAAGGATTCTTCTAAAATATTTCTTATGAATTACCTGCATGAAACTATTTTTGCTTTCAAATAATAGAAACTTAATTTTCTTTTGAGACTTACCCGTAGGGATATCTCCTCGGCGTTAGCGGAGAACCGTCGCTCAGCATCTCAAAGCTATACCTGCAACATATTCCGCCATTTTATTTCCTCGCCACTATCACATTTATAAAATAATTAATATACAATTTGGCATTTAAAACCAACTTTTATTAAATAAACAAAGTAGCCTAGAAAAAAAGAAAAGATCGATGAAAATAAATAAAAGATTAAAAAAATCATTAGAGCAAACCTAACATTTATTTAGCTATCATTCTATTTTCATGGCTAAATTTCAATATAATGTATTTTTGAAGTTTTAGATTATCCGGTTTACATTTTTATTGTGAGAATTATTGCAGGTTTAAAAAGAAATCATTAGTTCACAAAATATTTATCAATAATATTCATAAAAATGCACTCTATTGTTTATATTATATAAAATTAAAAATTATACGAACAAAATTACTGTCTAACTTTTGAATGAGGACAGAAGAAAGTAAAGAAAATGACAATCGACGATTTTATTTCAAAAATTAGATGTGTTGCCATTAAAAAATATTTAGGATAATTATGAACAGAATGATAAGTATAGTGAAACAGCGGATAGCGTGGAATGGTAAACATCCGATTTAACGGTGGAAACAGAGGAATCGAAAGTCAGACATATTAACGATTCGTCTGTTAAAGTTAACAGACGTTGCACATAGTTGTTTTTAAAAATGAATTTTTCTTCTAGTTTTTCATTTAATATAGATTCATCTAAATTTTTAATTGTTAAAAATTCTTTTTATTGCAATTGGAATCCCTCTTAAATGACATTACCTTCCCTATGACGCTGCTTTTATGTATCCACTCGATTTAGCCGCCTGGCAATTTTTCATGCTATAGTTGAACTATACGAATAATAACGAAACAAACCTTGATAATAATAATAATTAATGATGTCTCACCTGGGTCCCGATCTCCCATTTATGTGACATGTGTCCACCCTTTTCCTAGGAGGGTCGGGGGAACTGAGCAAGGTAGAGAAGTCGAGAAAGCTAAGGAGGAATAGAAAACAACTTAAAGCTTTTCTGATACTGGATCTTCCTTGTTCATCATCTTACAAGAATATTATTGATTTTTAAAATGCACGCAACACATTTAAAATAATAAAAATATATCTAATCATGGACAAAAGAATATATGCGTAGAATTTCTACAAGTTATCATGCACTTATATTCTTAGAATAAAGATTAGTATGTCAATAATTAGAATAATAATGCTGAATAAAATAATTGTTTATATCGTTTTTAGACATTAGAATCATAGGAAATAGTTTGAATTTGTATCATTTTTATTTGACAGAAGTATGGCCTTGTTCAATGTTTTTTGTCTCCAATTAAAACACAGTTACTACAGTGGACCGTAAACACCACCTCTTTTATTCAAAATTCAAATGCATTCTATCGATATTCACATTTATTGCTTGTTAAAAAAAAAAAGCCTCATGCAGACGAGGAAATTATAATTCTTCTTTTACAGGTGTCAGGTTTTTACATTTCCATTTTTAAATAATAAAAAATAACGCTTTTGAAGCCATTTATATCCATGTGAGGGCAACAGGCATTAATAAAATATTAGAAGTATATTCAAGAATACTTTCACTCGCATAAGAACATATTAGCGTGCGAGTTCTTTTGAATAAAATATCATTCATTCAAAAATTAATAGCATATATAACCATCGTTGCCCAACTACATACATAAAACATTTTTAATATTGGTAAATTTTATTATTAAGAAATGGCGGTGAAAATTTTAAATTATCATTTAGAAAATTCTAAAGAAAAATTATTTCTGATTAATTATTTATAAACAAAAATAATTTGGGCCCAAGGAGGGTGTTTGCTTCAAAAAGGCGCCTGGCCGGAAGGTGACTCGCTCTGAGGAGTTAGGTGGGATGGATGTTTTTGAAGATGGTTCAGGAATCACTTTAAATATAGGTCCCAGTCTGTTCTCAGCCGTAAC
>BPLR01020958.1:0-25557 GCA_021605095.1 Caerostris extrusa
TTCTTTACAATCATGTATTCAAATATAAAAGAGCTAAAAGCAGTTATTACGCAAATTCATAATTGCGTTTAGATAATTAATTAACCATTTTTCACTAATTTTAATAAATAAATGTAATATATTAATTTATAAATTCATATTATATTCATAAATTATAAAAGTGACAATAATTAGTTAACTATCATTAACATAAAAATTATCCTCAGATAGGTTTTTGTTTTATTTATGCATAATATTTTATAGTTATTAATTGCTATTTGATATGACTATCATCGTCCATCAATAGTAAAATATAATTATATAAATACACTGGTGAATCATACTAGTGAAAAATATAAATATAGATTTAAAATTATAATTGTAAAAAAAAAATTTTAATTAATTCAAAATTCTTTAAAAAAATTTTAACCACTTTGTTTTTGTATTCCTTCGTATAAATATAGCAATTAAAAAATTACGTTAATACAATACATTGTTGAGGTTTAAAAAATACAAATTAATTACAGTCGACACTTTGTAAACCATTAACTTTCTTAACAAGAAGAAGTTAAATTAAGACACATGTGAAAATCACATAAAACTCATGCTTTACAGCAAATCACGAGGATTGTGGTTTAACATAAATTGACTGTAATGATTGTTAATGTTATTACGGTTATACATCAAATAAAATTATAACAAAAAAGGAACTTATAGTACCTTTTATTGTTATGAATTAAATTATATGAAATACTAACATACGCACAAGTTGCATCTTTTAGTAAATATTATAATATAATTTACATTGATAATATGTCTGGTAATAATACATGAATAACTGGTGATTGGGAATGCAAAAATATTTATGAAAAACCTTAGATGATAAATTAATTTAATAATGGGATATATATCAGCACAGGCCTATGTGGTATGTGGATCGTGGAGGCCTGATGACCAATTGGTTAGAGCACTGGGCTTGGGTACTACAGACTTCAGTTTCGAATCCTGGGGGTGACTTGGATGTTTGTTAGTGGTTCGGAATCCACGTTAAACTGTAGGTCACGGTCTAATTAACCCATAGCGTGCAAAAAATGACCGCAGGGCGACAAACCAAACCTGGTGATATGTGAGGAAATACTTTGTGAACTCTGGGGTCCCTATTTGAATAAAAGGAAAATGCTGCGACAACCCAGATGTTAGATCTAGGTTTTCGTTTAAGGTAGTTGTGACACTCTGTAGATTCAGTGTAAAGACCCATTTAGTGGTAGCCTGTATAAAGCAGTAATTGTTACATATCTTCCCTTCCATTGGCGAATGACTTATGTCAGTATTCTCGGGTTTCGACACAAACAACATTTATTAATATCTTAAAAATAAAAATGGGTGATAAGATTTAATTGATATGGACGTTTTCGATTACATCAATGAAAAATCAGAATAATTGTTTTTTTCGATGATTGAATAACTAAAAGAATTTAATTCATTTTTAATTACAAATTTTCTAGCTCAGTATAAATCAATACTATGGTTCTCTTTGTGTCACAAATAATGGTAAAGTAATGACGGATTTGTCTAAATGAGTTACAGGCATTAGATACAATAATAAATCATTGCGTCATTAATTCTGGTGTGTGATAAATAGACACACCTATGTATTAATTTTGGAGACCTTACAACCATGCATCAATTCATAAATAAACACCACACGCGCACTATTTTGAATTAATTTTCTAATTAACATTTAACCATTGTATTGTTTTAACTAATATTCGTTACTTGTTAAGGAGAATATGAACAAATACCGACACCAAGATTAATAATGGTCAGATATACTGATAATGGACGGGAGTATTTGATATTTATGGTCTGTATTCTTTTTAAGAAATTTAACTTCAATTACTGACAAAATCTATTTTTGTATATAATATATAACATATAATTTTAATTACATTCTAATTGTATATCAATCTAAGATCTGTATTACACAAATCCGGCATAATAAAATTATATGGTACCTATTTGAAATGACAATATTTCATTTTTTTAAAAGAAACATAAATGTATTTTACCGAAAAAAAATATTTCATGCAAAATATTTGTATAACAGAGAAATCAATAAAATTCTTAAAAATTATCTAATTATGAGTAATACTACTAAGCAATGCAAAAACAATTTTTAATATCAAATGATAATTGGATAACAACTTAAACTTTAAGAGTGATATTTTATATTTCAATACATTTTGCTGTTTTTTATTTCTAAGGCATATTTCTAACCTTATTTGGATCATAGATGGAACCTTATGGAATCTTTTATTTCATATAGTGAAGGAGGGAATCTTTCGTAAATTAATTGTATTGAATTTAAAATAACATTACAATTTAAAAATATAAAAATATAAATGCTTAATTTATAAAGCAAAATAATTAAAGCATCATCGAAAACTAATAAGCTGTTCTAATAGGGTAGGATAAGATCAAGTGTTTTATAAACGCAGGCATAATTATTGTAGTTAGGTTGTAAATGTCATATTCTATGAAGTATTTTGGAGTTATCCATTTCATATTGGTAGAGATTGCGACAACTTTAGCGGACATTATCAAATTAAAGCGAATATATATTGTACACAACATTGATAAAATTCATTATTTATAATCAATTTTGTATTTTCTAAAAAAAAAACAGGCCGATTTTTAAAACATTTCTTAATATATATGAGAAAGAAAAAAAATTCAATTTTTTTTCTTGTCCTCAAAGATGATTTCCTAATCAATCATGATTGACATTAACATTATTTTTTTATATTTATAAAACAATGTTCAATTCTTTTCACAAATAAAAATAAAAGCAGTAACACTAAAAAAAAAAATAATTCCAGTTTAGTAACATATATTTTTGAATCAAGTTAATATTCTTTTAGATTCAGAACTACTGATTTTTCTTTCAAAAATATTTGTAAGAATTTTACATTTTTGTCTCTTCGAAAAGCTGATGAATTATTCATAAACTTATCAATCACTCTGTCAAGAGCCATTTCAGAAAGTAATGTTTACTTCAGATGATACTTTTGATATAAACATTTACAAACCAATGAAATGCGTAACTTGGTAGCTACTCGAAGAGTTTTTATGTCTAAAGAAAATCAAAAAGTTTACCTGTGAGATGAAGAGTTTTTTTTTTTTCAGTGTCAGTAATATGAATCTTTTTATGCAGAGAAATATCTAAGATGTTATCTTTTTGCAGAAAGAAATGTCGGCCTAAAAGCCTCAAGTAAAGCATGGATTTTGTTTTTTGCAAAATGCATTTTCATGAGCTATTTACTCATTTACAAGCTTTTGTGCAAAACACTTTCAGAGGAATATAGAGACACATTCGTGTTCTGCGAACTAAATTTGTTGAGGAGTGAAAGTTGTAAGCAAAAAGAAGAGAACGACAAGAAGAATGATTTAGTATTCTGCTATTGTTTCTTAAATTTAAACATTCATGTTTATGTTAATTTCTAAATAAAAAGTGTTTTAATTTCCGTAACATTTTAATATATAGTAAATGAAAAATCAACAGAATGAACACAATACATAAAAACAAATTTCAAGGGATTTAATATATACATGAATAATGTTAAGAATTTTTATGAAAAGAGCTATGTTTTTAAATTTATTAAAAAGTATTTGAAATATATTTCTTTCAAAAAAGGATTAACTATATTCATTTAGATATTTATAAATTTATTAATAAAAAAATATTTATTTATAAATTTATTAAAATGTTTTTAAAATATAGTTCTTTTATAAAAATGCTTAACTGTATTCATTTATATATTATATACCTTGAAATTTAAACTTCTTAACTATGCATTTTAAAAAAATGTACAATTACTAATTACAATTATGTGCCAAATTTAAACTTCTCAACTGTAATCGTAAAGTATAAATGAACCGTTTTATATTTAAACAATTTCGTATTCTAATTCGTATTTTAATTTTCTCTTGTACCCGTTATTTAATTTCAATATAAAATAAAGAGAATAATTGTTATATTGTTTAAATAATACTGAAAAATCACAAAAAATTAAATTTAAAAAATAACATTATTATAATAGATTTTTAAAATTATAATTGAAATTTAAATCTGTAATATATAAACATGTAATTTATAAATATGTTTATTAATATAAATGGAAAATATGCATAAACTTTATTTAGAGATTACTCTAAATTTAGTTAATATTTTTGTTTATTTTAACCCTTTATATCCATAACATACTCTATCAAATAAAAGCAACTACTGAAATAAAGGTTTTTATATAACTTTTAACCAACTACTGCTGTTATATAACTTAAAACCCTTTAATCAACTTATATTAGTTAATTAATGGTATTTAATAACAACTAATTTCTAAATAAACTGTCTTAATTTCCTTAACATTTTAATACATATTAACTGAAAATTTAACAAAAGTGAGCCCAATACATAGCTGTTTTATGAACCAACTACGATTTAAATTTATTAAAAAGTATTTCAAATATAATCCTTTCATAAAACTGCTTAACTGTATTCATTTATATATTATATGCATTGAAATTTAAATTTCTTATCTGCAGTTGTAACATATAAATGAACCTTTTATATTTAAACATGAATTTCATATTTTAATTTACAGTATTTTTAAAATGAATATGAGAAGCGATGTCTCCATTTAAATCAATGTATTCTATTACCATTTTTAATAAGAAAATAAATTAATTAATGTAATATAATATGTAATTTAAGAGATAAAAAATTATGGAAAATATAAATTATGTAAGAATTTGATAAATTATTTATCTAATGTTATATATTGATATTTATTATTTATAAATTATTAATCAAAATTATGGTAAATTATTTATTTACTGATATATATTAATATTTATTTATCTTGATTTATGATTAATTGATTTACAATTGATATACATTGATATCTATTATTTATAAATTATTAATCAAAATTATTATAAATTATTTACCTATTGATATCATGATGAATTATTTATATAGTAACTTATCATTGCAAATGATATTTCAAAATTTATTTGAATTTCATGATACCACTTTACTTTAACATACTTAGTAAAAGACATTGGTGGCATAATTATTGAATTAAGGCTATTATGTAATTTACATAAAAAATGCTAAGACACAAAATTGATCAGTAATTTCTTGAATAAAAAAGACCTTATCATTAAAAGCAGCTGTACATAATTCTAAATAGCTACAATAAATATTTTTTTACTAAGTATACACTTATTATTAATCTGGACCATTGGACACTAAGTCCACCTGTCACAATACTCCTTCACAAGATGTTGCACATGAACCATTCCCTTCCGGTTAATGAAGTCTCCAAACAATACAAATTGGTACTATAAAGCAATTCATCCACAAACATAAAAAAAGAATACAAAACCAAAATAAATATCAGTAAGTACTAGAATATACAATGTTCTTCCTCGCTACCAATTTCTGCAGATACCATTAAATCCCAATGCGAGTAGAAGATATTCAATAAAACTTCCCATTCCACTGGCCATGACGTGTAATCATGTTTTATGAAACTCGTCGAGGTGGACGAGTTTGCAAAGCTGACGTTCTGATTCAGAAGCGGAGATAATAAAACTCGGTTGAGTGGACAGCAGATGTATTTTTCACTTGCTTTGTCCACAATGACACCATGCTCCATTGAATTCTATTTTAAGAGGGGATTTTATTTGCCACTGTTGTAGTTTTTCCGGAGATATAATTGTGGTCTCTCAATAGAAATACTCCACATAAGAAAACTATATAATAGTTTAAAATTTAACGTAGGGAACACAATATATAGAAACAAATTTCAAGGTATATTATATATAAATGAATACAGTTAAGCAGTTTGATGAAATAGCCTTTTCATAAAACTGCTTAATTAATTTAACGTTTTAAATTTATTTAAAAATATTTAAAACGTAGTTCTTTCATAAAACTGTTAAACTGTATTAATCTATATATTATATAATTTGAAATTTAAACTTCTTAATTGTAAAATTATGCACAGAAAAATGTACAATTATTATTTACTGTTACTATTATTTCAGTTATGTAAAAAATTTAAACTTCTTAACTATAATCGTAACGTATAAATGAATCTTTATATTTAAACATGAATTTCGTAATTTAATTAACATTTTAAAATGAATAGAAGGTGCAATGTCTCATTTAAATAGATATATTTTATTACCATTTCTTTTAATAAAAATTAAACTTAAAATTTATGTCATCTAATATGTATTGTAAGCGATAAATAATAACGAAAAATAGAAATTAATAAGTCTTAGATCAATTATTTATCTATTATTTATATATTATTAACATAATCTATTAATCTATTATTATTCTAAATTACTTATCTACTGATATATATTGATATCTATCTTTGTTAATATTATGAATAATTATTTTCTATTGATATATATTGATATCTCTTATTTATAAATAATTAATATATCAATCCATTATTAATATTTTTAAAATTATTAAGCTAAATTACTATAAAGTATTTATCTATTTATATAAAAATTTATCATTGCAAGTGATATTTCAAAATTTATTTTTATTTTTGATACTGCTTTACTTTAACAGGCTAAATAAAAATACATTGGTGACATAATTAATGAATTAAGGCTATTATGCACTTTACATAAACAATGCTAAGACAAAAAATTAATTAGCCATTTCTTGAATAAAAAAGAACTAATCATTAAGAAGCAGCTGTACAAAATTTTAAATAGCTACAATAAATACTTTTACTAAGTATACACTTATTATTAATTTGGACCATTGAACACTAAGTCCACCTGTCACAATACTCTTTCACAAGCTGTTGCACATGAACCATTCTCTTCCGCTTAATGAAGTCTCCAAACAATACAAATTGGTACTATAAAAGCAATTCACCCACACACCCCAAAAAAAAAAATAAATACTAAAACCAAAATAAATATCAGTAAGTACTAAAATATACAATCTCTTCCTTGCTACCAATTTCTGCAGATACCATTAAACCCAATGCAGTAGAAGATATTCAATAAAACTTCCCATTCCACTGGCCATGACGTGTAATCATGTTTTATGAAACTCGTCCGAATCGGACGAGTTTGCAAAGCTGACGTTCTGATTCAGAAGAAGAATAATAAAACTCGGTTGAGTGGACAGCAGATGTATTTTCACTTGCTTTGTCCACAATGGTACCATGCTCCATTGAATTCCATTTTAAGAAGGGATTTTATTTGCCACTGTTGTAGTTTTCGGAGATATAATTGTGGCCTCTCCAAAAAACAGAAAAACTGCAGATAAACTAAAGTAAAAAAATGTTAAAAAAATTTTTAAAAATTGTATTTGCTATGAAATTGGAGTCACAAAAAATGGAATTTCTTTAATTTTTGACGGAAGTTCAGTTAGAAATACTAAATATTTATTTTTTACCTCCTCCCCACTTTAGTGATAATTTATTCAATTTTAAAAAAGACAACGGAAACTCGATTCCCATTAGTGGATTGTATTAAAATCACTGATTTACTGATTAAAGTCACTGATTAAATTCACTGATGGGTGTCTGTCGTCGACAATTTAAATTTTTTTGAAAATTTTCAGATATTTTTATTATAATACGTAATAGCAGCAAATATCCCTATAAATAATACTGAAAGGTTTTTATTCTCCAATGCTTACTGTAAAAGTGATGAACCCTGAGTAATGGTGAATCTGAAGCAATTCTACAGCATCAGTGAGAAATAACCTTGTAGTTAATAGCTAGCATTGAAAAAAAAATCTGTGTATATATATTCATATTCAAAATATATATAATATATATATATATTCTGTAATACATTTTTAATATAATAAAAACTGCTTTTGATACATATTTTAAAACATGATAAATCGTTATAAAATAAATCTACAATATAATAATAGAACTGAAAATGCTTCTTCTCCATTGACGCAAGAGCCCCATGATGAGCCAATGCTGTCTGCCTACTGGCAGATTTCGAGACAGGAGATGTTTTCGTTTTATGTGTAGTGTTGTCAACTCTACGCTCACGGGCCTGAATGGCCGAATGTCTAGAGCTCATATGACAGTAAAGCGTCGCAAAGCCTAGACAGCCTTCTCTCCCATATCATTCCCAAACTGCTTAGGGGCAACTCAGTTCTAGCCACATTAGTGTTGTATGGTATAGTAGTATTAGCTCTATGCACAACGCTCTACGGTGATATTAGACAGGAACCTAGGTTCGGGACTCGAACACAAAACCTGTAGCATCGAGCATTATTAACTCGGCTATCAGGCCCTGGAATTGATAATTGGACACTTAAAAAGAATAAGACATCTTAATTTAGAAATACCACATATTTTAATAAACAATGAAAAAATTAATGAATTGTAGGGTAAAAAAAGTAATTTTAAGAATTTATGTGACTTTTTCATCACATTTTTAAATATTCTTTCAAGATAACAAGAATTTATTTCTTATAAAATTATATTTCTTTCAGATTGGTTAAGCGGAAATATTCATATAACTTTTATAACCTGCAACGTTCTGGGATGTAATCTTACTTCTTTTCTGTTAAAACTATTATCTTGACTTCAGAAAACTGAACTCGTAAAAAGAATTACATTCTATATGGAGTCGGCATAATGGATGAACTTCCCTTCCTTCCTTTAGTCATAATTTTGTTTCTTCTTCAAACGTGATATTTCTTTAAAACTTAAAAGAATGTATTTCTTTCCCTTCATTCCTTAAATATATTTTAAGTCAAAGGGAAGTTTAATTCTTGTCTTAAAAGATAAATTATTGTTCAAGTGGGAATTTTTATTAGCTAGTGCCGTCAAACTAAATTAAAAAACTGCCTTCTGGCTAAGATAATGTTTCTTACCTTTATTGTATCCTTTGATGTGATGATTTGTCTTATAACCTTAAGTTTCGATTTGAAAAACATTAAATAAATTAACAGGATATCAGAATCTTAAAGGAATTATTTTACTGAGATTTTGGCTGATTAACAAAAGTTAATTGTTCTTTTGTTTTGTTTGCAGTAAATCAAAAAATTACTTTACTGGTACATTGAAAACTAAACACATATTTAATTAAATTTATTTTTCAATATTGAGATAATTTTCTATATGTTTTAGCATGCTTTTACACATTGTTACGAATAAAAAGTGTGTTAGCCTATTATAATTATTATTATTATTATATTTTTGTGGTGTTATTTTTAAATGCAAAGTACACAGACTTGATTTGACTCTCTTGAACAAAGAAAAAAAAGAAGTATATCTATATTTATATCAATAGCGGCCTGATGGCCAATTAGCCGTTGGTGCTTCAAATCCTGGCTGTGGTATGAATGTTTGTTAGTGGTTCGGAATCCACGTTATACTGTAGGTCCCAGTTTGATTAGCCAAAAAGTGTCCAAGTAGTGCTACAAACCAAGCTATATATATATAATATACAGGGTGCAATTTAATATTGATACCCAGCCTTTATTTTCAAAGCCGTTGATTGTAAGTATATGTTTTGAATTATAAAAATCAATATTGATCAATTTTATTTATATTTGGAATTATTATATTCAATTTATATTTACGTTACCGCATTTTTGTAGCTAAAATTTAATACTGAAGAAAGTATAAAATCTAACTATTTATACATTCCCAAGTTCTTTATAGTTAGTAAAAATTTGTACTCATCTAATGAATGTTATAGAAAAGATTTCATTTCTGTGAGATTATTATTATTATTATTATTATATTTTGTGGTGTTATTTTTAAATGCAAAGTACACTGACTTGATTTGACTCCCTTGAACAAAGAAAAAAGAAGTATATCTATATTTATATCAATAGCGGCCTGATGGGCAATTAGCCATTGGTGCTTCAAATCCTGGCTGTGGTATGAATGTTTGTTAGTGGTTCGGAATCCCCGTTAAACTCTAAGTCCCGGTCAGATTAGCCCAAAGTGTCCGCATAGTGCTACAAACCAAGCTATATATATATATATATATATATATATACAGGGTGCAATTTAATATTCATACCCATCCTTTATTTTACAGCCGTTGCTTGTAAGTATATGTTTTGAATTATAAAAATCAATATTGATCAATTTTATTTATATTTGGAATTATTATATTCAATTTATATTTACGTTAACGCATTTTGTAGCTAAAAATTTAATACTGAAGAAAGTATAAAATCTAACTATTTATACAATCCCAGGTTCTTTATAGTTAGTAAAAATTTGTATTCATCCTAATGAATGTTATAGAAAAGATTTCATTTCTGTGAGATAAAAATTGACGGGAGATATTGAATGCCAAAGTTTGGTTTTTTTTTCTTTTCTACAATAAGCAGTCTGCTATTAATTAATTAAAACAGTTTATATTGAAATAAGGAGAAACTCCCTTTTAGAAAAGAGGAGTTCACTCATCTTAAACAATGGATGCATCTATAGTAAAGTGGATATGCCCAATGCTCAGAATACCACACCAGAGACTCCAGTGGCAATACGCAAAATTTTGGAAATCCAACTCTGAAATGAATCAGGGTGGATAAAAGATGTCAATTGGAGAGTTGTAAGATAGTCGAATTATGTAGAAAAATAACCTGAAAATTAAAAATGCGCAAGAAGTTAGACGTAAATTCATAAATTAAAGGAAATACATGCATTCTGTAAACATCGTAAGCATAAGTACTACTTGTAATACAAGCATGTAGCGAAAGCAATATATAAAGTGGAGGGAATCTTATTGAGATACTGATCGGAATGTTTCCAATGCACAATTGAATGTTTGATAGTATTGAATCGTAAAAAAAATTGGAACATAGTTAGATTGTATACTTCTAAGAGAAGCAAGGATGAAACACTGCTCAGATCAACGATAGCGGTTGACTGAGTAACATAGACCTGCTTCTTGATGAAATCTCAGAGGTAAAAACCCATAACCCGCAAGCCTAGTAACCACTATACATGACCTCCATATATGATGATTTTTGGGTGAATTTAGTTGTAATATTAGCATGCATATTTGCTGCTTTTGGGGAAAGCGTCCCATCATGTTGGAACCACACATTACATGTGTCTTACAAAGGTATTCGTAAAGGTTCGTATCAGTTACGTTACAATGTCCTTTAATAGTATAGGTAATGATCCGATATTAATATCCCATCACGCTAATAAAAACAAATGATTTCTGGATAATTTTTTAAAAACGCAATTTTACATTGAAAAAAGTAAAGTTTTTATTTAATTAGAAAATAGCTGAAATTTTTTTAAAAAATTCTAATAATTTCTATTTTAAATAAAAAAAAATAACAAATTCACAGAAAAACAATTGGATTTCTAAATTATATAGCTCTTAATGCTCTTAAATGAACAATATATCGCATTTTATGATATATATATATATATATATATATATATATATATATAATATGTTGAATAATCTGTACTGGATCACACACAACTGGCACACAAATAATAAATTACTCGTTAAACAAGTAATAATAAAAAAATTAGCTGTTTTTTAAAAAAGTAAATATTTCTTATTCTGAAATTATAAATGTAAAAGCTATATTTTACATCTTAATAATTATTTTACGTGCTACAATATTTTTAAACGGCTTGAAATGAACAATACAATATATATATATATATATATATATAATATGTTGAATAATCTGTACTGGATCACACACAACTGGCACACAAATAATAAATTACTCGTTAAACAAGTAACAATAAAAAAAAAAGCTGTTTTTTTAAAAAAGCTAATTAATTCCCCCTGTGTTGGAAGAAAATATTTAAAAAAAAAACAATAAATGGTTCGTGACATTTCAACAATTTATCCAGTCCTTGACACTTTTTCATTTTCAGTTTATTGATCCTATATTATTCGACGATGGTTTACAACTCTCTAATTGACAGATTTTGTCTATCTTCCTTCATTACGGAATTAGATATCCAAACTTCTGCGACTTGCAAATGCATTCATGGCATTAGGATGTCCTCTTTCCCCATCGTTTATGGTTGGGCAACCCTCTTTTCTGAGTTAAAGTGGAGTTTTACCCTGATTTCAATCATGGATTGCTTTAATTAATTTTATAATTGTCTCTTCAATGAAGGCAGAAAAAAATCCCAAACGTTGGCATTAAACATCTCGTTCAATTTTCGTAACAAAGAACTAAAATTTTGAAATGTTTACTAAATATAATTATAGGGAACGGGAGACTGTATAAAAAGTTAGATTTAATTATTTTCTCTAATAATCAATTTTTAAATATAAAAATACCATAACTGGAAGATAAATCTCATATGAAGCGTTTTTCTAATTAAAAGTGCCTACAGTGCAGAAATGAAAGATTTCAACTTTGACTTAATTATGTTAGTTTTATGTATATATATATATATATATATAGTGCTTGAAAAATATTGTTGAATTGTATTTAAATTATTAACACTAATACCGCGCTATTTTTATAATTATTTTATCCAAAAGAGAATGAAAAGTTTCAGAAATATTTCGATTAAATAAAGAATACTGACCATTTAAATGGTTAAACGTTTTGATTCTGTTGTAAATAAGAACTTTTACATCTTTTAAACAAGAGAAATATTTTAATTTCAAATGTTTTGTTAAAATTATAGCATTTGTGGTGATCTGTAAACCAAACACAAAGAAGCAAAAGAATTTAAAAACAAACAATTTCAACGCATAATAAATGAAGCAAAAGATTAATTGACAGTAAACAGATTAGTTGCAAACGGAGAAAACTTGGATTTTGGAATCAATAAAATCAATAAGAAAGGCGCAATAAAAGAACTTGAAGAAGAAATTCCACAACAGATGTCGACATTCCGAGAGTACAAAGTAGAAACAAGAATTTAATTTTAATTTCACTTAGGAAACCCACCTGTTCTCACTGTTTTTTTTTTTTTTTTTTTTTTTTTTTTTCGCTTTGAACAGTGGCAACTTTTACAATTCCAGTAACTAAAATCTGTTAAACAATAAATACTTTTGAAACTATTAATCGCATATTTTAGTAATTGTGGTAATAATATAAAATTAATTTTGATTTTACAATAAATTAACTTAATCATATTTATCACTCATTTTATATAATTATGTGAAATTTAAAGGAACCTTTAATTTTAAATATTTTTCTGAAAGGACATCTTATCTAAAAAAAATTTTTACAAATATTTCATTAGCTCTTTTAAAAAAAAAAAAAAGATTTATATGCTTCAAATAAATCTATAATTTGAAGTTTCTATTAAAATAAGGGATATTATCTCTATCTTAAGTAATTTTATTTATTTTGAAAATGTTTATAAGATTAATTATTGATCAATTATTATTAATCCTGAGAAACAATTACTTTATCTTAACAATTAGTCTTTCTAAATAAATTAAATAGAATGTTTAAAAATTTTATAACACATTGAAGTAGAAAGTTTATTTTAAATGCATGTATATACAAAAGCACTCTGCAGATAATATTTCTTATTCTGAAATTATAAATGTAAAAGCTATATATTATAAATCTTAATAATTATTTTATGTGCTAAAATATTCTTAAAAGGCCTGAAATGAACAATATATCGCATTTTATGATATATATATATATATATATAATATGTTGAACAATATACCATTTTTAATTAGACATTTGTTAAGAAAAAAAGGACAAGATTTTAAAAATTACAATTTGTAATTAGAATAAGACTAAGAAGGATTTAAATAAAATAGGGAATAAAGAAGGATATATAGCATTGACCATTTTTAATCTATTATGCAAATACACAAAAATTTTTTTTTAAATAAAAAAAAAAAAAAACAATAATAAAACAGTTAATTTATATCCCGTAAACGAATCTATTTGCAAACATGAATATTTAGATGCAAGTATTTCTATAATTGCTTTTAAACTTTTTAGTTAGCCTTATCTTATTTTCTACTTTATTGCATATTTTATTTAATTGAATTTAGTGGTTTGAGATAATATATTTGTTTAAAGAATTTCTACAATCGATTTGTTTATTTATAATTTTTGTTTCATAGTAACAGAGTTAAAAAAATTTTATTTTAAAAATTAAAACAGTACATAAATAGAAAAAAATTTCAACGCCTTGATTAAATAAAGGTTTCTTTTGTAATTAATTTTCTCGTGACTTGCCTTTCTTTTTTATGTACTCTGTATGTTAGAATATTCTGATAAATTTTTTGATTAATATTATAAATATTGACACAATATTATATATATATATATATAATAAATAAGTTCAATTACTTTTGAAAACTAATTAATATTTTATAAAATAATCTATCGTAGTAATTAATAAATGTATTATTCAATTTTAATATATAATCTAATTATTAATAAATTGTTTTCATCAAAAAAATTGGATAAAAATGTTTTGTTAAATTATTAAATTCACTATATTAACTTAATAAGAAACAGCTGCAACTGAATTTAAAATTAAAATTTATGGATAATTTTTTATTGATTATTCTTGTTTAAAATTTCTTTAAATAATAATAAGTTTAAAACTTAATTACGTTAACTAAATTAAATATTATTATTTTTTAATTTTTTTCCACAGATAAAAATGAAAACTTAGATTAAAAACCTTATTAATTCTTTCGTACTTATCTTAATTGTTGACCATTCAAAAAATGTTTTAAAACAAAGTGTTCTGTATGTGTATACAATATTTATTTATTTATTCAATGCTTAACAATTTATTTTCATCAGAAATGCAATGTCATTCAGAATTGATATGAATTATTTTTTTCCTAATTAATTTGTGTGATATTTTATTATTCTTTATGTTATATACGAGAAGAAGAAAAAGTAGAATCATGTAGAAAAGGAAAACTAATATCATGCTCACACTATTTCAAAGTTTTTATAATATTAACTTCTTATTAAAATAAAAAAAGGTAATATATATAGAACACACTTGAAGTATTAATTTAAATAAATTCTTTTGTAAATTAAATTTACATGTAATACTTCAATCAGAAAGTTTATTTCAACTTTATTTCTATTACAATGTTAATTAAGAAGATGTGAATTCACTTATCTTGTAAACTGAGATATATTTTTTGCAATCTCTCTTAATAAAATTAATTTGCGAACCTGCTAAAAAATGGGACTTATTCAAACCTTGTTTTTTTTTTTTTGAAAAAATAATACATTTAAAATAAAAATGCGGAGAATATAAAAAAGTTATTTTTCAGATTCAAAAAAACTTATTTTTCAATATAAATAATTTTTAAAATTAACTATACATTGATTTGATTGGAAAATTAAATAAAACAAGCAATTTTTTTATTGTTTTATATTTAATGTGCCTTGTTTTAAAAATGCAAATTTTGTAAATTAAATATTTCGCAAATAAAATGCTTTTACACATCTTTGAAGAGAGAAAAATTGCTAATAACAAATAAATGTGAAGAAAATAAAATAAAAGTTATGTTATTTGATTTCGAAATAAATTAAAAAGAAATAAAATTTATTAATTTATTAATTTAAAAAATCACAAAAAAAAAAAAAAAAATAATATTAATATAATAGAATTCAATATTAATATTGAAATTTAAATTGTAATTAATAAAAAAGGAGTTTATTTATAGAAATCAAAAATATGCATAAATTTTATTTAGAGATTACTGAAAATTTAATTAATATTTTTGTTTACTTTAACGATTTTCATCAATAACATACTACTAATGTGTCTATCAATTAAAAACTACTATTGAAATGAAAGTTTTTATATAACCTTTAAACTACTGTTGTTGTTATATAACTCAAAATCATTAATCAACTTATATAAGTTGATTAAAAAAATTTTAATTTTCTTTTAAATATTATAAAAGTTTTGTATTTCTAATAAATATATGGGCTGTCATATGGGAATATATTTCTAATAAATATATATTCCAGTTAGATAGAAACGTTAGCCAGAAAAAAATAATTTCATGACGAAAATACTGAATATATAATAATGAACAATTAAAAAATATGGCTACATAGACTCAATTTTAGAAAAACGACAACATATTTATAAAATATATTTATTTCATCAATTATTTAACAAACAAAACAAAGAAACCAGTTTAAAAAAAATTCATCTTTTTTATACAAAACATTAAATAAAATTTTGAAATTGTATTATGAAAAACTAATCCTTAAATAAGTAGTTAAGTATCATTAGATTTAAATAAATGAAAATTATAATTTATCAATATATTCACATATAAATTAATCACACAAATAGTGTATAACTATTAATAATATAATTAAACAGGTAAATCTTTTACTCATACTTCTTTTTTCTTTCACAAAATGTTACAAAATGAATGCATTGAATATAAAAATAAAGTGTCACATATCAGTAAAATATTTAAATTCTAGTTTTTATTTAAAAATAGGGAATATAAATTTTCTTTATAAAATTAACTTTCCTTCTTCCGTTCTAAAATAAAGGGAAAAGAACAGCGTTTTCAAAAAAAAAAAAAAAAAAAAAAAAAAAAGAAAAGAAAAGTTTTCGCTTTGCTTAGCAAAAAGACCAGGGGAAAAAAATAGAGAAATACCGCCATTGCTTCAATTATTTTCTGAGCAAAGCTTTTGTACCTTAAAATGAGCGCGAAATTAGAGTTTCGAAACTTCGCCAAATTTTGCCTTTGGCTCCTGTTTACTTTCATTCGCATTCGTGTTTTCTTTTAAGTACAGGAATAAAAGATTCAAGTAAACAAAAGGATGGCTGCTGGGTAAAAATGATCACCAAGTAGAGTGCTGCTTTAAATATGTTTACTGAAGAAAAGATAAACAATGTTAACATTGTAATCTTTTGTCTTCTAACTAATGATTCTGAAAGAGCGGAAATTGTCAGCTAATGGTCATGAAGCTTTGTTCAATAGTAACTCAAAGTGGGTGTAAAATGAAAAATCTGTCCCTATTTATTCCTTTTGAAAACTTCTAATATTTTAAAATGGATGTATTTGTGCATTTGTTATATACATAATTTATATAGCTATTCAGTTCCATTTGATTAAAATTTTTTAATATATTTATTAATTGAATACATTAAATTTTAAAACAAATAATTAATGATATCTTTATTAATAAATTTATTTTTAAATATGTAACTTGTTAGAAATGTTAGCCAAGCAAAATTAATTTCATAATAAAAGTATTGAATACATTTTATCTGAATATATAACAACTAGCAAGAGTAATGTGAAAATTTAATGATGTTCAAATAAAATCTTTTTAATAATTAGAAAGAAATGGTTACATAGACTTAATTCTAGCAAACAACAATATATTTATAAAATATATTTTTTTCATCAAATATTTAAAAGGCAAAAAAAAAAAAAAAATTATATACAAATGTTGCCTTTATGAAAAAATAATTTTATATAAAGTTTTTAAATTATATTATGAAAAACATTAATCCGTAAAGAGATAGTTTATGTATCGTTATATTTAAATAATTGAACTTTATAATTCATCTGAAAAATATTCAAACATAAATTAATCTTATAAACAGTGTTTAACTATTAAAAACATAATTAAACAGGTAAATTTTCCACTTTTACTTCTTTTTTTCTTTCATAAAATGTTTTAAAAAAATGAACGCATTAAATGTAAAATAAGTGTCACATATCAGTAAAATGTTTAAATTCTAGCTTTTATTTAAAAAATAGGGAAAATAAATTTTGTTTATAAAATTCACTTTCCTTCTTCCGTTCTAAAATAAAGGAAAAACAGGGGTTTGAAGAAAAAAAAATAGAAAAAAGTTTTTGCTTTGCAAAAAGACCAAAAATTGTCTGGCAAGAAAAAAAGAGAAATACCGCCGTTGCTTCAATTATTTTCTGAGCAAAGCTTTTGTACCTTAAAATGAGCACGAAATTAGAGTTTCGAAACTTCGCCAAATTTTGCCTTTGGCTTCTGTTTACTTTCATTCGCAATTGTGTTTCTGTTATGTGCAGGAATAAAAGATTCAAGTAAATAAAAGGATGGCTGCTGGGTAAAAATGATCACCAAGCAGAGTGATGCTTTAAATATGTTTACAGAAGAAACGATAAACAATGTTAACATTGTAATCTTTTGTCTTCTAACTAATGATTCTGAATGAGCGGAAATTGTCAGCTAATGGTCATGAAGCTTTGTTCAATAGTAACTCAAAGTGGGTGTAAAATGAAAAAGTCTGTCCCTATTTATTCCTCTTTGAAATCTTCCAAATTTTTGTTAAAATGAATGCGTTTGGGCATTTGTTCTATATAATGAACATAATTATTCAGTTTCATTTGATTAAAAATGTCTAATATATTAATTAACTGGATATATTACATTTTAAAACAAATAATTAATGATATCATTATTAATAAATTTGTTCATTAAAAGTAGTTTGGTAGTTAAAGTAATTTAGTTAAATTTGTTATTTGTTCGATAAACAATGTTAACATAGTAATCTTTTGTCTTCTTACTAATGATTCTGAAAGAGTGGAAATTGGCAGCTAATGGTCAGGAAGCTTTGTTCAATAGTAACTTCAAAGTGGGTGTAAAATGAAAAAAACTGTCCTTGTTTATTCCTTTTTCAAAGCTACTAATATTTTTATTACAATGAATGCATTTGTACGTTTATACTATATATTGTATACAGTCGTTCAATTTCCTTTTTAAATACGCAACTAATTGATTGATTTCAATTTATAATATATTACAGTATTTTTTTTTAAATCTTTGTTTGGATAACAGATCTATTCAATTCCTGCAAAGATCTTCTTCAACACAATTTTTGTTTGCTCAACTTAGTAAAGGTTTTGAGTATTTATTTCATAATGATATTTCAGCTCTTGTTTACTTTCGTTCGCAATCGTTTTTCTTTTAAATACAAGAATAAAAGATTCAATTAAACAAAAGGATGGCTGCTGGTAAAAATGATCACCAAGAAGAGTGCTGCTTTAAATATGTTTACAGAAGAAACGATAAAGAATGTTAACATTGTAATCTTTTGTCTTCTAACTAATGATTCTGAAAGAGCGGAAATTGTCAGCTAATGGTCAGAAAGCTTTGTTCAATAGTAACTCAAAGTGGGTGCAAAAATGAAAAAAAGCTGTCACTTGTTTATTCCTTTTCAAAGCTACTAATTTTTTATTAAAATAAATGTATTTGTGCGTTTGTTCTATATAACGTATATAGTTATTCAAATAATTTTAATTAAAAATATCAAATGTATTTATTAAATGAATATATTAAATTTTAAAATAATTAATTAATGATATCTTTATTAATAAATTCATTTTTAAATATGCAACTAATTAATTAATTTCAATTTATAATATATTATGTATTTTTTTTAAATCTTTGTTTTGTTTTTGTTTGGCAACAGAGTAAATATTTTGGATATTTATTTCATAATGATAAGCGGATTGACGAATATTTTATACAGTAAAATTTTGCACTTGAGAAATCTTGGCTATTTAAATGACGCCTTTGCAATTTATACGACATAAAAATTAGAGAATTCCTATTATTTAGCTTACATTTTTTTTTTCCAATTTTCTGCTGATTTTATAAAATGCTTCCATAATAATAACCCAAACAGATTAATTTGTGTCTTGGTACCTCGAACAGCTTTTATTATGGGGGAAAATATGTTAGTAAATAATTTATACATATCAATTTTTGTACGTTTTTATTATATTTCAAATCATTATAAATTATAAATAAACAAATTAGCCATTTATTTGACAAAATAATTAAATTTAAAGCAGTTGATGTAGTTATAGAAATTTTTTAAAATTTATTTTTGAAAATAAGTTGAGAAATAACAGAATGCTTTTGTTAAATATTATTTATTTAAGATATTTTGCAATTAAAAATTTTCTTGCTATTAAATTATTTAAAAAATGTAGTTATATAAATTTTTATCCAAATGGAAAATAATATTAATAAATTTAAATTATTCTATACTTAAAATCAATAATTTTATTTTATTAAATAGTTTTTCATGCTTAAGTTATTATTATTTATAAAGTTTTAGGCTAAAATTAAAATTGTTTAATTTATTAAAACTTTATTTTATTTAAATAGAAAAAAATATTAAGTATATATAAAGAAGCATGTTATTCAGGCTAATACCATGTTAATATCACTAAAAGATTAAATGTTGTTACTATGTCAATACTACTAAATAACTATGTACATCTTAGAACTAAGGCGCATGTTAAACCACTAAAACAATTTCATTGTAGATAGTAATTTTGTAACTGTTACCAGAATAAAATTTTCTGATTTCTGGATAGATCAGAATAGTACTATTTAGATTTTTCTGCTTTCCATTTCAATATTAACGAAATATTATTATGAAATAAAAATATAGATATTTAAATTAAAATTTCATTATTTAGAGAAATTTGTATTTTATTATGCAACAAAAAAAAAATCTATAAAAAAATCTATATTTTTTATATATAATGAAAATATCAATATTTTATTATAAAAATATCATTTATATTATGCAAGATAACATGTTTAAACTATTTCATTAACAACATAAATTTGTGGATAAAGTTATGTTTTATTCTCAACTAAATAAACTCCTAGCCCAGATAATGTAAATAATGCCTTCAATTTTAAAGCAAATTTATTAATCTATGTAATCAAGCATTTTTTGTCTGTTTAAAAAGTAATCTCATTTAGAAGCAATATATCCTTATATAACTTCTAAATGCGATTAACATATATGCACAGAATACGAGACATTTTTTTTAAGCTCTGATTTGATTAGTAATTTTAAATATGTGTTTTTGATTCCTAAACGTTTCCACAAGATAATGTGATAATATCTTTTTTTATAAATCAGAATTTAGAATCATTTTACAACAGGCATAGTGAGATTTTATATTTATGAATTCCACCTAAAAACATTTTTTTATTTAAGAATTTTTATATATTTATATAAATAATTCTTTTTTATGTCAGTAAATAATTTTTAAAATTATTTGTTGATTACATTTTTAAAAATTTATTTTACAATTAAAAATTATTTATTGTATAAAAATATGCCGAAATCAACATCACTAAAGCGAAACATTAAAAATATCGCCAAGTTTACAATTTTGGTGATAGTTAGCAGATGTTAACGACTGATTTGGCAAAACTACTAGAAATGACTAGGATGCGAAATAACTATTGAAAATCGAGAAACAATTTCAGAAACGAGGAAGATCGAGGTTAAATAATTACTAAACGCAAGAATAAAAATTCGCAACGATTTCGTCAATATATTCTAAAGCATTTTCAAAACTTAGTATTATATGAACTCATGTTTGTGAAAATTGCAACACCTTGAAGGAATTACGCGAGTGAGCTGAAATTTTCAGGAAATGCAAATTAGCGCACGATATGCAAATGATTAGAATTTCAAATCCGTAGCGCATGCGTATGCTGAGCAGCGCCCTCTGAACGGCGCAGTGATCGAATAAATAGACGGCTGTAGGGAGGCGTGTATGGTTATCGATGGTTATCTGCTAGTGGTAAACGTTAGCTCTATCGTTACTTATGCCTCTTCGACGAAAGAGAGCGAGATTTGAACAACTTATAGAGTTTGAACGGGGAGAATCATCGGCCTTCGTGAAGCTGGATTGTCTTGGACTTTTGCGCATACAAACAATATGGACTGCTCTTCCTCAGGCAGACATTCAAAATTTGTTTGACTTCATGCCACGTCGTGTAGCAGCACTTATTGCGGCTCGTGGTGGCTACACAAAAATACTGATTCCGATCTGTTGTTATTGTTTGTTTGCTTTGAACATTTAATCATTTATTTGTACAACTACCACTCAACTGTGTATTAAATTTCATTCAATTATGACGATTCATTCATGGTGTTGCAATTTTCACAAACATGAGTATATAAAGACTTCGACAGCTAGGATAATAATTAGTTAAGTTTTCTGTTTTCGTACAGGAAGATTGCTGCTTTTACCTTCGGGACTCTGCAAATAATTTGATGCAACTCTTTTTGTATCTCTTTTTTGTAATATCTGTCATTTAAGAGTTAGAAATTTAATAACAACCCGTTTTTAAAGTAAATTGTGTGTTATTATTGCTTTTAGAAGAAATGGAAAAGTCTGGGTTCAGTAAGAATACATAATTGAATTATTTGTATTTAGAATCCAGACAGATATTTTAGATATGAAATTATTTGCAAAATAGTCAATGTTACCAGTACCGAAATGACATTAGGTCTCAATGTATACTTGTGCGGGATTGGTTCCCTGTGACAGGGTAAATTATTATTTGGTATCATATATCGAAATAGTGTTAAGCAATCATAGTAACTATAGTTTTAATTTAAATATGAATGCATTATTATATAATGTATACAAATATTCCTATACAATGTTAGAGTGACATCTTTTGAACAGTTGCAACACGACTAATATGCAGGTTCTAAGAAATATATATATATATATATACAGAACAGATATGCAGATATATACAGAACTTCAGGTTATTACAAATTATTATTTACAAACAAAGGAAAATTAAAGATATATAGATTTACAAGTGCAGTTCACTCTCGTTCACTTCGAGGTCAGAATTTTTCAGGGTATACGACAAATCTAATGCACCCGGTCTGTGGCAGACCTTAATTATCACACGGCTTGATACACGAAACCAAAAGGGGCTAACTTTATAAACAAGCGGTTTTGAATATCCGGCCTGATCAGTTCCTTTACAGAAGAAGAAAAAAACAACACTTCTTATCGATTCGAAACAGAACACACTTCCCCTTCTCCAAAACCTCCCTTTAAGAAAATTCGTCAAGTGTTGGGGTCAGCTTCTCTGACTTCTTATTGGATTGGACACTTACTCAGTCCATGGTCTATCATCAATCACAATGCAGAAACTCATGACAGTCCATATCTCTTCTGTAATTGTTTCGATGTGTGAAGGTCGAATAGCCAATCGCTTATTTCATGATGTATCATTATCCATGGCACTGATTATCTGCTGTCAGATTTGATTGACAGGTTGTTCTCATTAGAACAAAATACTAATCGCTTGTAGTATAAATATCCACGACACTGCTTATCTGCTGTTAGATGACATATCTGCTACTGAGTGGTAGATTATTATGCACTTGTTAAAGAATATACATTCCTTTCCCCTGGGAGCAGAAATGCTGTATCTCTTCTCGTGGAAAAATTCTACAAAATGAAGAAGCAGTTAATAAATATTTCATATCCAAATAGGAGCTATTAACCACTAATGTTTACATGATAAATACATGTTGCCATTTTTACATGTATGATAAATACATGTTGTCATTTTTACATGTATGATAAATACATGTCATTACATGTATTTATGATGTTTATATGATAAATAGTTGTATACATAACATTAAAAATAATTCTGTACAGTTAAAGTTTGTTTTTTCAGTTAATCTTTAATTATTAAGTCATAAATCTTATAATCAAATAGCATAAAAGACATTAAAAAGAATAATCTTCTAAAAGTAAAAGTGTTTTGTTAGTGTTTTTCTTGATTTATTTATAGAATGACGAAGGAAAAACATATGTTGAATAGGTTGAAACCGATAATTATCTCTCAGCAAAGACACAATTTGTTTTACTAATGTCACTAGAGACCATTAAGATTCAATTTAAGTGACATTCATTGTTTACATACTCGGTCCTAGCGAGGTGTGTTTTCTGTAGTTTCTAATTAACTGTCTTTCAAGATCAATTAATTACACAGATCTTTAAGTAAACACCACGTTACTTCAAGTGTAAATTAATTGTGTCTTGAATGAATCTGATACCTAATGGTTCGAGAAGTTGCAATCCATCGATGCTGATTAATCAATTCACCACAAATGTAAATTTACCTAATGGAGGAGTTTACACTTCATAGATATTAAATGAAAGTGTCATTTCTCAATAATTAAAACTTTCTAACGTTACAGTAACTTTCCACTGTTACTTTATAGATGAATAATTGTTACAAAGACTCTGGATTAAATCACTTTGCCCTTTACTAACTTAATTTCACATTTAAATTAATATCATTTGCAGTCACACAAGCTTTATGTAAAACTTTTCGAAGCATGTATGCATAAATCTGATAACTACATCCACATGATTTTCCTTGCGTTGGTGATTCTTTTTATTTTATGTTACTTGGATAAATTCAAGGTGGTTTGAATTATAATTTTCCAAAATAGCTGCAATTGAATGAAGATAAAAAATAACATATTTATTTTCTAAAAATGTGAATTTTCAATATTTTCTCTATACAATTTGTTGTTTCCAAATGGTAGCTCCTTTCCTAAGTAGATAAATAGCTAATTAATCATTAGTCCGTTCTACTACTGAAATCTGCATTTATAAATATTACACTTATAAATTACCAATGAAATTAAGAAATACACCATCTGATGGATGCTATCTGCATCACATTCTACTCTCTTAATCATACTCATAAACTTATCTTACGTCTTATATATTTATCATGCCTTTCTAACCTAGATATGTACGAACTCTACTTCCCAGTTTTATTTTATTAATTAAAGTATCAGTCAATGTACTGATGCATAATAAAAGTACAACATGAAGCTTACAGGTGTTAGTGGTAAAAATTATTTGAGCTAGGATTATAATGTAGAATTATATACATTATAATCGTAGTTATATCCACACACACACTACATATATATATATATATATATATATATATATATATGTGTGTGTGTGTGTGTGTGTAATATCTCAATTTGTCCATTTCTTAGTTATGTTTCAAATTTTTTTCTTTTGGTATGTTTTTTATATGAAATATTTGTTCTTTTGTTTTGTGAATTAAACTCTTTACACCGAAAAAGGTTTACAAAAAAAAAAATTTTATTCATCAATCGAAATCTTGTGCTAAGCACACAGAGTTGAATCACTTATCCGGGAAAAAGTTTTCAAAAGGAGCAAAAGAACTTTACTTTTCTCACCTAAAACCCTCTCAGCCAAGACAGTTCAATCACATTACTATGGCGCTCGAGCTTTTTCTGTGACGTCACCTGGGCCCTCATATATCCACGCGTATACTATTCGGCGAGAACCCAGACATGTAGTTGAGTTAGGCCACTTGGATATGTTCCTTGCCTTATTAACTTATTTGGGAATTAAATTATAATGTATAGGAATTTTTAAAAATATTTAAATTATAATTTGTATAGTGATAGTAAAATAATTCCGCTAAATAATCTAATTAGGAATTAGTGTTATTATAATTGCTTACATTTCTTTTAATGGCTGACGGAAGAAAGTGTGATTATAATTACCACGAAAAATCACTTTAAAAATTTATTTGTAGTAGAAGTAAGATCTATATTCTTATTCAGTTTGTTTCTTAGCAAACTGATTAAAAATTTTAAACCATCCAGATATTAAGAAAAAGTGTGAAAATATTAATAGCATTGCCAATGATAACAGTCA
>BPLR01020960.1:0-13400 GCA_021605095.1 Caerostris extrusa
AGAAGTTCTGCTTGGTAGACTGAGTTTTTGGTATTAAGTTTTCCCTGCCAGTTGTATATTTCTTTATCTTTTTCGTATGCGACAAACGCAGGTCCCACCTGGTGGTTTATTTTTTATCCATCTGTGTAGATTTTATGTTGCTGGAATTCAGGAAATTTTTTTAAAGTAGTTGATGGTTTTGACCAGGGTGGTTCTGTCCATTGTGAGATCTGTGCGTCGTAGTCAATTGTATTGAAGTGTGTGCGGCCGAACTTGTCATTTCTGCCTAGTCTTATCACGTTTGTCATTATTACTTCTTTCTTTACCGTGAGATATAGCGGTAGAAGTCCGCTCAGAATTAGTAGTGCCGATGATGGTGTGGTTCTGTAGGCTCTGGTTATTTTTAGTGTAAATAGTCTCTGGATTGTTGATAGTTGTGCTATTTTTTTTTATTATTTAAGTTTTCAGCCCATGTTGATGCCGCATAACAGATTCTTCTCTCTGCCACTATTTTGTACCATAGTCTTGTCAGTTTAGGGTTGACTCCCCAATTTCTTCAAGACATTACTGCCAGTTTGTTGGCTTGTGTCATTAGATCTCTTTTTAGTTTTTGTAGATGCGGGATGAAGTTGAGGTTTTTATCTATTGTTATTCCCAAGTATTTTAAGTTATTTACGCATTTTACTTGCCATCCCTCATATTTTAGTATTGGGATTCTTTTGATATTCCCTTTTTTTCCCTAGTATTAGGGCTTGTGTTTTTTCTTGTGAGATTGAGAGTTTTTCTTCTATTGCCCAATTTGAGAACTGCTGCAATGCTTTGGTGGCTTTCTTTTCCAGGTCTCTCCTGTTGTTGATTGTTATGATAAATATGAAGTCGTCCGCAAAGGCCTGCAGATCGACGTCTTCATCCCATTTTGTTTGAAGTATTTTATTTGCTATTATTGACCAGAGGAATGGACCCAAACAGGACCCTTGTGGGCAGCCTTTCTGTAGCTCATAATGGATTTTGGTATGGCCATAATTGAATTCGATTTTTCTATTGTGGAGATAGTCTCTTAGTAGAAGAATGTAGTTGTTCGGGGTATTATCTTGTCTTAAAGTGTTAAGTATGGACGGCTACCAAATAGAATCAAATGCTCCTTTTATATCTATATCAATCTCATCTTGGGGAATATTACACCACTCATCAAGCAATGCCCTCCGAAGTTCCGGTTGACAGGTGGGAGGGGGTTGACGGGCTGCAATTCGTCGGTCAAGCATATCCCACACATACTCTATTGGATTCAAGTCCGGTGAGTATGCTGGCCAATCCATACGGGTGATATCCTCCAATTCAAGGCATTCGTCTACAATGTTTGCACGGTAAGGACGGGCGTTGTCATCCATAAACAGAAATTCAGCACCCATGGCGCCCCGAAACAAACGCACATGTTGTTCCAGAATGGCATCCCGATAGATGTGGCCAGTCATCATTACACTCTGAACATGCAGGTCAGTTCTGGAACCAAGAATAATTCCTCCCCAAACGAGCCATCCTGCACCACCGTAACGGTGTCGTTCAATGGTGCTCTCTTGGTGATAACGGGTACCTGGTGCTCTCCATATGAAAGTCCGTCGAGAATCAGACTGCAAACTAAACCTGGACTCGTCGGAAAATATCACTCCAGACCACTGTTGCGGTGTCCACAATGCATGCTCTCTACTCCAGGTTAATCGCAGGCGACAGTGAGTTGCGGTAAATGGAACACATCTGACAGGCCTACGAGCATATAGACCAATGTCCACTAAGCGTCTGTACACGGTCTGCCTTGAAACTGTCGTACCGGTAGCTGAAGAGAGCTGACGAGACAGGTCTGATGCTGTGCTCCGTCTGTTTCTTTTGGCAGTAACTGCTAAATACCGGTCCTCATTCGGCGTTGTAACTCTGGGGCGACCTGTGCTGTAACATCTACTAACATTACTGTCATCTTTTAATCGTTGCCAAAGCCTGGAGATGACACTCTGGGCGATTCCAAGTTCCTCGGATACTTCCAGCTGGGTACGTCCACATTCCAGTCCGTTAAATCTACCACGTAAAAAATCATCCAAATGCTTCCTGTGTACCATAACTATGCGGTTATTGCACTGAAAGGTTTTTAAAGCGCTTGTGAACATTTTTACTTCTTTGCCACCATTCCTTATATACCCCTCTCTTACACTCTTGTCATTGTGACGTACTATCCCCGCCATCTGGTGGTTTCCTGTAATTTGCATATTCTTCTTCAAGATGTGTGTGATAATTCTACAGGTGAAATTTTTATTTTAGAGTTCAATTTCTGTGTGATTCTGAATTATCCTTAATTTATCGACATGAGTGTATTTGACTGTGAGATGGGTTCTGGTGAGCCAAATCCATCAAACACTGAAAAATCTCCGTTAACGAACACTCCGAAGAGGACGAAACGGGTACGGGGGCATTTGTGGTAGCAGCAGGCAACGGCTCCCTGAACGTGTTGGGCTGAGGGGCGGGACCTACGGACCTTCGGAAAAAGCCACAGTAGGCTGGACGTTACGACTAGTAAAGGTCGATGGCTGCGTCCTGGTTGAAACCTGTGGTATAGGTGTGGGAGGGGGGTTAGTTTTATTAACTAATTGATTTTTTACACCGGGTTTTTGTCCGGGCTTAGGCATATGGAGGCATCCGTGCCATTTCGTGGCGTGGGCTCCTCCACAGTTAGAACATTTAAGTGGCTGGTCAAGTTCTAATTTGCACTCTTGTGCTCTATGGGGGCCAGCGCACTTAACGCAGCGTGTTGGAAGCCGGCACACTTCCGACGAGTGGAAGTCGCCTTGGCAATTCCAGCAAACAGATGGCCTCTATAACTCTCAGGCCGAGGAGAGTTGAGAGGCTATATATCTCCTCAGTTTTCGAGGATGGAGACATTTGCACGTATAATAAGGGCATAAGCACCCTGGTACGGAATTTAGACATCCGAGCTATCTTAATAAGGGGGAATTCCAAAGTTCGGAGTTCGGTCTCGATATCCTCTACGGGAGTGTGACCAGGGAGGCCTCGGATCACGACTTTAATAAGTCGGTCCTTTTGCAGCATCAAAGACTTGAAAACCGTCCCGTCGCTTTCAAGAATTTGGGCCAGTTTCCTGTAATCAGTCTCACTGTCAACTGTAATTTTAAGAAATTGACCGGACAGTTTAGCCTGAATACTAGGCACCTGAACGCGGAGTTGGTTGAGGGTGTTCCTTCATTTGCCCTTAGCGGACACAAAGAATGGTGGGATCCTATTTACCCTCTTAAGTTGTGGAGGAGCCACAATTTGGTCGGCAGCCATCGGTTTGTTAGGGGGTTAGTATGGGGGTCTAAATTAAGAGCAGCCATAGTTACCCGTTTTTTTTTTTTTTTTTGAGATGAGTTTTGAAGCCTTCATCTGCGTCTGGAGGGAGGGGGGGAGTTCTTCGTCTTTGGAGTTGGAGTAGTGTTTTGTTTTTGTTGAGGCAAGGCTGGGGTGGGAGTAGTGGTAACAGCGGTAACTGTCTGCGCGGCTTCAGCCGCATCTGATCTCGGACCTTAGCCTTTTTAGTTCAGATAGCTCCTTTGTCGGGAGGTGAGAGGCAGGCACGCCGGTGTATGTGCATATGGCCTGAATTCTTCGGGAGCACTCTTCAATGGTGAGAGAGGCTTTCTCCCACGTTGGCGACCGGATGTTGTTCGCGGCGCTCTGATGTTTCTGCACTTTTATCATCAGTGCACTGCTTCTTTGAGTAGCATCTCAAAATATAAGAGATGCACTGAGGCGGTGAGGTGCTGGGTGGTTGAATAAAAGTCTGTATTGCTGAGCTGTTCAGCAGTGACATGAGGTGTCCATGGCGGTGTCTTGTTTGTCCGGAAGGCCCTGCTCATGCAAGGGCAGACTCTCTGGGGAAATCAGTTCAACGACCGGCGGGCCGGAAGAAGATTGGCTCATCTTGGAAAATCAATTTTTAATTTAAAAAATTAAAAATAAAAATTAGTGTTGATTATGATTTTGATTCAAGTGAAAACAAAAACTCTTCCTCAGCTTGAGGCACAAAACCGTTCGCAAAACAGCGAAAATCAAACTACGTCAGGAGCGAGTGAAAACACGTCTGCTCCGTGTGAAGTCTCAAGTCCGAATCTCGAATCGGAGTGATTCTCTTCTAAAGTTCGAAATACAAATGAGACGAAGTAGAATGTAAACAATGCGGAAACAGAAAGAATTTCGCTATGGGAAAAGAAATTAATGCGTTATTGATGGCACGGGGCCTTTTCTTAGCTTTCGGATACTTGTAATCATAAACGGGTAGATTTAGAATGAGCGGATTGTTAGAGATATTGGTTTTGTCAAGGAATTTAGTGGCGATTTGTTTAGAATAGTCCAGGATAGATTCCAGTTTAAGATCATTGTTAAGATGAAAAGGAGCGTTCGTAATTTGAGAATTGCAGGTTTTGAAAAACCTGCAATTTCCGTAAAGTGGAGATGGGTGAGGAAATCCAAACAGGAGCCGCAAATGTGATAATGGGCCTGAGGATAGAAGTATATAGTGCGAGTTTACTTCTGATAGATAGTTTACTTTTAAAATTGATCAGCGGGTTGATTTGATGGCTTACAATTGATGCCCTTCTGATGGTGTCCTGGATATGAGATTTGAAATTTAGTTTAGATTCTAGAATGACCCCAAGGTACTTGTATTCATTTTCGAACGTTACTGGTTCATTGAAGATCTTGATCTGTGGAAGATTTGGCTGTGGTTTCTTATAAGAGAAAATTAGACAGGCACATTTGGAAGCACTGACCTTCACTTTCCATCGTGAGAGCCAGGTCTCCAAATGTCCTATGTAATTTTGCAGGTTATTGATGATCTCAATTTTATCCTTATTTCGTATGATAATAGCGGTATCATCCGCATACATGGCCATATGAGTATTGGTCGTGCGTGGGAAGTCATTGACATAGAGATTAAAGAGCACTGGTGAAAGGAGTGAACCCTGCGGGAGACCGCTGGCGATTTCTCGTAGTGTTGATGTTTGGTTGTTTACTTTTACTTTATTCATTTGTGATTTTGACCCAGCTATTGCTTTTGTGAAGATTTATTTTCTTTTTGATAATGTTGTTCAGTTTCTTGATGCAGTTTTTTTTGAGAGCCGGGTCTTTTGATCTTTGCCAGGCTTTTCTGATCTTGTTTCTATTTTTAATGATGCCAAGCGGGTGTTGAACATTAATGGGCTCTATTCGCTGCCACGATCTTCCAGTACGTGGAGAAGATCACGTACGATCTCATATGAGTGTCAGTTTCGGTTCGCAGCTGGGGTAAACACACACGGAACGCTTCAGAAAGGATCAGTCCGTCCATGCCCTGTTCGGTGTATTTCATCAGCTGACAAATTAGTTCGGTGCAGTCAGGGCCGGAAGTGGTAGGCTGATGAACTATTGCAGGAGTCGCTGGTGGCGGCGCGTGGATGACGCGTGTAGTGGGAGGTGGTGGGGCAGCTACCGGCATCATGTGGATTCCCTGGGGGGAGTTGGTCGCGTGGCCTGGGTGCGCCTGTGGTTGCCTGCGGTGAGGCTGGCGAAGGACAGCTCCTGAGATACTGGCCTAGGTGGTGGTACGGGAAGCTGGGGTTTTTTCAATTGTTTTTTGCCTTTCTTGCCCTTGTTTTTGTTGCCGGGACATCTGGGGCAGCCCCGCCAGTTGGCGGCGTGATCACCTCCGCAGTTGACACATGTCGCTGCTTGTTCGGCTGGTCGCGTGCAATTTTCAGCTTTGTGGCATCCAGCACACCTGGTAGGGAGGCGGCATACTTCCGATGAGTGGAAGTATCCTTGACAGTTCCAGCATTGGCTGGGGCCAGGGCGTCCTCTGTAGGCTTCAATGCACACTTCGGTGCCCAGGAGCTCGGTGACATCGCAAATATGTGATGCCTGCATATTTTTTCTTTATTTGAGCATAGAATAGTGGCATCGGCTCTTTGGTCTTGTACTTCGAAAGTCAGGATAACTTCCCTACTTCGAAGCCTTCTTCGGTTAGCTCTTCAACTATGGCGTTGAAGTCAGTGCTGGCTGGTAAGCCCCGGATGACCACTTTGATTGGTCTCTCCTCCTTGAGCGAATAGCTCTTGTAGTCGAGACCACGATCATCCATGAAACGGGTGAGCTTTCGGAAGTCATCATCAGATTGGACTTGCAACTTCATGAACCTCCCTGTGTACCTGGATTGTAGGAGGGGTACTTCAGTCTTGAGTACGCTGAGTGTGGCGTTCCAGTCCTGTTTTGGCTGGAAGTATATAGGTGGGGGTTTCGCCACTTGTACGGGGGTATCATTTTGCTCCGGGATGTTGCTAATATTGCCTACGGCGGCAAAGGAGTTCCTAGCCGGTAAACAAGCTTTTTGAACTGCTTGTTTCTGTTTGGAGAAGAGGTGCTTCGCTGGTGATATGAACCCATCAGCGTCGGCTTGCCTTTTTAACCTTACGGTTAAGAGGGGCCTCTCTGGCTATGGCGATGGAGGCATCCAATATGGGAAGCGCAGGGGCTCTTGATGTAGCTAGTAGCTCGCGGGCGTTTTGAGCCCTCAGGCACCTATCTTCTATTTCCTTCATCAAAGGAATTTGGAATAGGGCTATTCCGAATTCAAATCGGAACTTATCTAGTTCCTTGTAAAGCTCGCCCATTTCCGAATGGTATTGAGCGGCCGCCGGATCCTCAATGTATGTTCTGCGCAACTTCGCAGCAGATTGCGTCAGTCTTTCCTTAAGACCAGAGGCCTGTCGGAGAGCTGCCTGATTAATGAGAACGTACTCATCACTTAGCTCCTTTAATGGTGGAGCAGGTGAGATGTTTTTAGGTCCATTTCCTTTGTCGTTATCAGTGTCCATGTTAGTGTCTGAGGTCAATGCCGGGCTAGCCGGGGAGGTGTAGTAGATAATCGGTTGAGATGGGTGAGGGGGGTCCTCCTCCTGATTGTCCGTTGATGATTGAATCATTTCATTGAAAATCAAAAACAAATAATTAAAATCAAAAGAGTTAAATGTTTTAAGGAATAAAATGCTTAGATAAGATCTAGCACGCAAAACGTTGGGCTAATAATAGCGGGTTTTCAAAAAATTCCGTTAGGGATCAGGAGCGGGTGAAAACACGTCCGCTCACTTCAAGTGCCAAAACCGGAATCAAATGAACTCGGTCAATTTCAGGAAATTGTCCCTGGATTGTACGGATTTAAGGGAGGGAGCTACACGTTTTAGGAAACCTTGATTTAGATCCAATCCGCTCTCCGCCTAACGAAGAATGGAGGAACTCTCGGTTTGCGAGGCTGCTCTGGGATATCGTCAGTTGCATCGGGGTTTATATTAGTAGAAAGGTTAGTAGAAGAGAGGTTTTACTACCTGAAGGCTTAACTTTGAGGGTGCTGTCGAGGTTATTCTCCTCGTAAGGTGTTTGGCAGGGAGTCTGAAACCATCAGAGTCCAGGGGCCTTTTTCTCGTTGCTCCTTTTGGGTGGCGCTGGTGGAGATTGCTGTCGTTGCTCGGTGTTGGGAGCAGAGGTCGCAATTTGTTTTGCTACGTTCAGGTACTCAATTCTGTCCTTTAGATCTATGATTTTAGCGGGCACCTCGTTGTGTGAGATCCCTAAGTTTTTACACATTGAGTCCATTTGTTCTTTGTTTTGTAGGTAAGTTTGGTCATATTTCTGGGTTTGATAGGCATTCGGCTGGTCTGACCCAGTCTGCGATCAGTTTAGATTTCAAATCTATGATTTTGATCATCTCGTTAATGGGCATAGTTACTTCGTCCGTTACTTCGCCCATATTTACTTCGTCCGTTACTTCGGGCGATGATACATAAGCCGCACTATCGTTAAGGGGGTCGTCTCGTTGAGGCGGTTTTCCTCGTCTCCCGGAGGGGGACAAGTCCATCGTTTCCATGTTCACGATGGCTTAACATTAAAAAATATGCAGATATTAAAATAATTATTTACAAAATATTGAAATTATAGTTAAAATAAAATAGGTTTTGAATTACATTAAATAAGCAGTAATGAATAAACATTACATTATTTCGAATAACATTAAAAATACTAAAATAAATAAATAAGATCACATAAATGTTAAGATAGATAAAGATTTTAAAACAAGGTCTGCTGGATGCGTTCTTGTAAGTTAAATAACACTTTAATTCAAGATTAAAATTAATTAATTGTAAAGTACTAAGTGATTCACTATTATTATTATTAAATTAAGATAATTTTTAATAAGTATGGTTGACAAAATTTTAATGTTAAATAAATAATTGGGCTTAATAATACTTACATGTATTATTAATTAATTTTTAAAGATAAAAATATATAAATAACACCATATGCATAAAAATATGGTAAAATAATTAGTATAAAAGGTATGCTTAATACACAGGACACTGTTTGAAAGACGTCTCAAGACAAAGAAAACAATAATTGATAAGTGATATAAAGAATAATTGTTAAATTGATTAAAATAGGTTTTCATAACAACTAGAAGATAACAAAATTAAATACATTTTAGAAATAAATATATATATGTAGCAGATGCCAATGGATAGAAAATGAAAGACCAAGAAACACTTCTTGACTTCTTTCCCGCGCAAATGAGTAGTGGGCAGTAGGGTTACAATAAAAATAAAAACGCGTTCCGTGCCATGTCATAAAAAAGAATTTATCGTACTGTGCTGTGTTCTAATCTATGTGATTTATTACACAAAAAAAAATCATGGGTATTGTTTTATTGAGCGGAGTCCGTGGTGTTTTGGCCATTTTGATTTCTTTCAGCTAATAATTATTTAATTAAATAATGTAAACTTGTTTATAAAGATCGCCAAGACAATTTTATTTCTAAGTGAAAATGAGATTTTTCAAGAAAAGAAAATTGTTTGGAAATCTATAGTTTTTCTTTCTTTGTTTAAATTGCTTTTATGCGTTTTGTTCTTACATTAAATTCTAAATATTATGAGTAACCCATCCGATTACATTTTTTAATTTTATTTATTTTCAAATACTGTGAAGTTAAAAAATATTGTACAATTGTATATAATATTATATAAACCCGATAACAGTTTGTATATTTTTTTTACCTTTTTTTCCCCATAGTAGAGATCAACAAAATAAATACGTTGTCTGGAAAATTAATTCATTAGACTGAAATAAGACTTCTTTACTGTCATCATTCTTTAAAAAAAAATGTTTGAAAATGTAATTCTAGTGTAGCATACTTCTGCATTAGACTTCCTGTGTAACTCTAAATAATCCGCTCCGTAGTAAATGCTAATGTCGTCAAGTAAAAATAAAACAAAACATTTAAAATTTCTGGCAATCATCACTAACTATAATTGGTTCTATTATTTTATTGATGATTTATTTATCTAACATATTTATTTTCGTTTGAAAGTGGGGTTTTTCAAGAAAAGAAAATTGTTTGGAATTGCTATTATGCGTTTTGTTCTTACTTTAAATTCTAAATTTTATGAATAGCCTGTATATAGACTGTCCAACAGATTTATATTATAAATATATAATAATTTATTTGTTTATTTTTGTAATGATTCTGCGATATCCTTAAATGAAGTAAAGATATTGGTTTCCAGGCTGAAAACATTACAAATACTTCACTTTTCAAATGAAAAGATCAATTTTGAATCAATATAATAGCAAGTTAGATAATGATTATTGAACAGAAATTCTGTTTTTATTGTTATTTCAAACTAATTCATTAATTTTGAAAATTTAATTAATGGTGTACGATGTCTGTATAGATAAGTGATATAAGATTTTAAAAAATCATTTTAATATGGAACTTTTGTGATTTATTTTATGTTAAAGAGCACTTATTTTATTATAAATTATTATTAAAATTTTCGGAAAATAGCCAAAATAGTTTTCTGCTTTTCTTTAAATACAGATTATTGAATACAATTACGTATTTCATATTATTTTAAAGAAAAAGCTTTCATTAAACAATCCCCTGTAAATGCAAATCACTAGAAGATTTCTTAGAACTTCAAACGATGGCCGCAAATGTACCATAAAAAATACTTGTTGTATCATTGTTTGGTATCTTCTGTTTTAAATGGAAAGTCTACTATTATCAAATTAGATTTTGTATATACAGTGGATAAAAAAGTATTGGCAATTGCCTATAAATGATCATATTTACTAACAAAGTATGTTTACAAATTTTATTTTAACATAGCGATTACAGAAGGAGAAAAGACAAACAAATATAACGAAATTTTCATTTAAATATTTTTTTAGTCAAAATCTACGAGAAAATCCAAAATTTACATGATAAAGTATTGGCAAAATTATGAAATTGACAAAATTATGAGCAAATCAAAATCAGTATATGTTTAGTACTTTGTATGCATACCTTCTGCATCTATAACAGCTTGTAATCTATTTTTCATAGAGGAAATTAAGGTCTTTGTTGTACTGTTGGGAATTTTGTGCCACTCTTGCAAGAGTAAACGTTTGAGGTCGTCTTTACTTGAAATTTTATGTTTCTTGATTTCTAGATCCAGCAGATGCCATAAATTTTCAATTGGATTGAGGTGGGGTTTTTAATTGGCGAGGAGCATTGTAGAGTAGCCATTCACGGGTGAGATTCGCTGTATGCTTGCGGTCATTGTCTTGTTGAAAACGAATGATGTTCCCAAGCCAAGATTTTGGGCACTGATTTTTAAGTTATGGCGCAAAATGTCAATGTATGTACGTGCTGTCATAATACCATCAATAAAATGCAGGTTGCCAATTCAATTAGCTGCCATACAGCCCCAAACTAAGACGCTACCTCCACCATGTTTTACAGTAGCAGTTAAATGTTGCTTTTCCAATTTAGTATTTGGCCTCCTCCATACATATCGTCGTCCATCACTGCCGAAAATGTTAAACTTTGATTCGTCGAAAAATAACTGTGTTCCAAAACTTTTCAGATAAATTAACGTGGGATTTTGCGAAATGTAACCTCTTTCTGCTATTTATTTTCGAGATGAATGGTTTCTTTCTAGCTGCCCTTTCATAATAACCCCCCCAGGGGCGCATCTTCTTTAGATGTAGTACGGGTATCACGACCCCGGGTTACCCAATGATCTTTTTCCTTCATTATTTTTGTCTTTTTTATTTTTTACCTTTAATGTCAAGACCACAGACCATCTTGTTATAGCACAAATTATTGTGCCTTATAACCATCTGAGTTTTATTTCTAAATTTTTGTTTTGTAAAATGTTTTGCATTGTTGTTTTATCCATCGCTTTATCTTCATCCATGTTTTATTTATTTATTATTTTTTTTTGTTAAATTATGTTTAATTCAGGTTATTTTGTTTCTGTTGTTTTTAGGTTCAATTTGAGTATATTAACAATGTCAGTTCGCTGACCCACGTCTTTTGCCGTGCGTGACGACACGTGTCCCGGGAAAAGAGGGTCCTGGAGATTGAGTCTAGCTAGAGTTGCGGCTCTTGTACGGGCAACACGTCTCTTTGACCTCTGCTTCAGGTAGACGGGAGGTACATCTCGTTTCCTGGTGTATCAATCGGCTGATAGTTACCAGACTCTAGGTCTGGAGCTGTTTAAGGATACAAGTGATGAACCGCTTCCCGGGCACCTCGTTAAGGGTGGAGGTCGCCTTAGGGAAGGTGTCCTGATCGTATAGGTCCTGACAAGCACCATTGCAGGAATCTACTTTCCCTTGTTGGGCTCTACGATGGGCGGTGCGGTCTGAGATCCGAATTTTGAAATCCTTTTTATGGATTTGAAATTTCGTGCCCCGGCGAGGGCCTAAACTCGCCAAACCAACTAGTTGAAAAAAACTGCACAAAACTCCCGATTTTTTTTTTATTTTATCTATTCCTGCAAACGCTATATCTAAATCTCCTTTCGCTATTGAAAAGGGCCTTAAAGGCATATTAGGTTCACCAAAATCCGTTAAGAAACTTCGATCTGGCCACCTAATTGAAACGTTAAATGCTCTGCAATCAAAATCGCTATTACTTGCGAAAACATTTCTTGGTCAACCCATTATAGTCTCGCCTCATAGAACTCTCAATACATCACGGGGGGTCATATCTGAACCCGACTTGGTAAACTGCCCTGAATCTAAAATTCTTGAGGGATTGTCGGAGCAGGGAGTTATTCATGTTCGACGGATAACTATTAAACGTGGTGCCGATATTTTAGAAACTAAACATCTAATACTGACATTCGCCCAGCCAAAATTGCCTTCCAGTGTCAAAGCTGGATACCTCAATTGCCATGTACGCCCTTATGTCCCCAATCCTCTCCGTTGCTTCAAGTGCCAACGATTTGGCCATTCTAAAAACTATGCCATGGTAGGGATACCTGCCCAAATTGTGGTTCAACGGAACATGTTCTTGAGCAGTGCATTTCCCCTGCGAAGTGTGTCAACTGTTCCGGAGGCCACCTGTCCAATGCCAGAATCTGTCCACATGAACTACAGAAAAACAGATTCAAACAGTTAAGGCCAGAGATAATCTCTCATATTTTGAGGCGAAGAAAAACGCTCACCTGTACAAAAATCATATGCCTCCATTTTAAATTCCACAGTCTCCCAAAGGTACCCAAACAGACGAATCGTCTACGAATGTAGACGCTCCAACTAATGAATTTTCTAAGCTGTCATTTCGCTCTGTCGCCACTGGCAGTGCTTGTGCAATTAAACCCAAAACCAACCACTGACAGTGCTTCGCTGTCGAGGCCTCCAGCATTAAATTCCAGTCCCAGTCCTCTTTCACATACGCGTCCATATCATATTCCTGTAAATAATAAATTTAGTTCCCTTTGCAGGAGAAAATCCTTCACTCGTCAGGGGAAAGGTATCTAAAAACAAAAAAATTCAAAGGAAAAACTACTGAATAGTTTAGATAACAAGGACTCTTCAGCTTCAAAGAATAGCGACGAAGACGCGATGGAGATTAATATCAATCCCAGTGAAAAGATATCGGATGTGGAGAGCACATAACGCTGCCCTCATCACATTTTATATATATTTTTAATTTTTTAATTATGGCTCTTAGTTTAGTATCATGGAACTGCCACGGGTATCGCTCCCATCTCGATGATGTAAAGTCTCTCATTAACAGTGTCCATCCCATTTGTATTGACCTTCAAGAAACAATGTTATTCCTACTCATTCCGACTAAATTAAAACAAGGGCAAAAAAAAAAAAAAGGAATGCGACGGAGTTGCTGATGGCGGGAAGTGGCTCGATTAAGTATTTGTATCAATAAATATTTTATTATATCAACTGAAAGTTGTCTCAATTAATGATAAAAAAAAAAAGATAACGGTTTTTATCAGAAGTGGGATTTAGGATCTGACATGGATTACGATTTGAGTAGTAAAGGAAAAAATGGTAAATGATTTCAG
>BPLR01020961.1:0-21099 GCA_021605095.1 Caerostris extrusa
TGCCATTTGATTGTTATAATTATTTCGGCCAGGATCATTACTATCAAAACAGAAAATGTGCATATTGGATAATTAAAAGTAATAAAGCTGTATGGGAGGAAAGACTAGATTTAATAAACTAGAAAAATAAACTTAAAATAAATAATTATCAAGATTGCAATAACATTTAGCTCAAAAAAGTGAAAAATGAACACACATAAAAAGGGAAAGATGCATTAGCATAAAAAAGCCCGTATAAATTATAAAATATTAGAAGGCAAAAATGATATTTTTAGAAGAAAAAAGTGCAGTAAAGTAATAAATTTAGGTGAAATCTGAGAATAAAGGAAATTAACGTTAGAAATATTATACAATTTAATTAAGAGTAATTTGTAAAGTAGGGTTGCCCACAGTTTGTAATTTAAAGGAGGGTTTACCACATTTTACATTTCTGGCGAAATATTTTGAACGAAACTCTACTGTGAAAAAGAAATTCCGTAATAGTGAAAATACTAGCGCAAAGTTTATGTTGTTAATATATTTTGGATATTCGGTTAAAATTATTTATAAATAATTTTAATATTTGGTAAATAATATAATTTTTTGATTAAAAAATAATTTTAAAAAACTATATTAATTCGTAAATATTCTATACGAGAGGACGAAAAGGCATTCTACAAAAAATATTTGGTTTAATTTAAACTTCATTCTTTTATACAGCCTGATGGCCAATTGGATAGAGCTCTGGCCTTTGGTGGCTTCAGGTTCGAATCCGGTGATGGCATGGTTGTTTGTTGAGTGGTTAGAATTCGTTAAACTGTAGGTCCTTTGTCTAATTAGCCTAAAGTGTGTAAAAAATGACCGTAGAGCGACAAAGCAAATCATCTTTTTTATACTATCACCATTTTTTATACTATCAAAATATACTATCATAGATATTTAATATTTCACATACGTACAAAAGAGAAAAATAAATGAATAAGAGTGGGTCCTCAATTTGCATTCAAATTCCACCAAAATTGGCAAAGGATACTTCTAATACAAAGCTTAGATTAATTTCAAAAAAATATTTCCAAATTGAAATTGAATCAATATTCTTTGCTAAACGACCTAATTAGATTTTTACGCCAATTTGGCGACTTTTCGGTGATCAGCATAAAAATTTGCTTTTCATAGACCGGCCGCAATAAAAATTCATAAGTAAATCAATTATGTATACTAACCGATGAATAACAACCACTTAAAACTTTGTTTGCAAAAATTAATAAATTTAATTGCGATTTTGCCCATAAAAATGTCCTGGCGCAGTTTAGAAAACAAAAATTTAGTAACTATTTGTTATCATCAAAGGGGCAAAAAGGTGATTGCGAATGTCAATGTTTTCGGTTGATGGCGAAAGATGTCAACAAGCAGTTGTTCAGAAATTTTACGGATGAGTTTAGAAGAGGGGAAGCTATAGTATGCGGAGAAAGAAAGTATTTAAAGGGAAAAACGAATCGTTGAGATGTTAAATTTACGAGCGCTCTGGCTCTCAGTACCACAGGTTTCGGGTTCGAATCCTGACGAGTGTCATGGATATTGGTGAGTGGTTCGGAATCCACTTTTACAACTCGTGAGATCCCGGTCTACCATGATCATAGAGCGTTGCGGAGGTAGTGTTACTCCGCGTCCGTAGCCATCTACAAGCTACACGCACCTCCTGGGTAGTGCTCAGTGAAATATTGGCGAGTGCAGCGTTTGACTTAAGGTATAAAAAGACGACTGTCTAAGTGTTTGTCAGCTGCATTGGAAAAAAAAGGCAATGCCTCCTAAGAATAGAAAACTCAATCTCTGTTCCCTCTAAATAGAAACAAACAAAACATGTAGACATGCAATACAATACATACGCTGCTAGGGATTTAACCATAGTTTTTGAAATTTATTTCATTTTTATTTATTTATATATTATTTTTAATGCTTCATAAATGATTATTTTTTCACGCACAATCATCAAACTCGTACGTAAATTACACAAGATTATTTCATTTTCACCACTGAAAAAGGTTAACGAGGTGTATTAGAGGCATGAAATTGCGATAGATGGTGGTTTCCTACCGTAAATCAATAAAATTTAAAAGCCCTCGAATCTATCATTTTTTCCACCGCCTCTACAAATAAACGACATAAAACGAACTATTACGAGTCCTTAAAATCAATCCTATCAGAACAAAAATATTCAAGAAATTGTTCCAAATTCAGATTCAAATTTGTGATGCGCGTAAAAACCACCAGAGAAATTCATTCCACCGCAAAATCAACTTTCTTGAAAGCAAACGGGCTCATTCCTGCTGCCCGCCCACCTTCTCTTCCTCTTCCAAGGTAATGAATCGACAGCGTCATCGTTTTGGCACGGTCCTTCGGGAGATCCGGAGCTTTGCAGGAGGTGCGATTGCTCTCAAGCAAATCGTTTGGTACGGGCAACTTGCCGCCGGTAAAGCAGCTCGAGAATTAGAAGAAAACAAAAACCTGCTTCCGATTGGGTGAGCACCTCTCTCCAGGTCAGTGATCAGCAGGGGATCCTTTTGAACGTCGTCTTGCGTGAGGCATCACGTTTTTGAAAGGAAATCTCAAAGAAATTTCAAGTTACACACACAGTAGAAAAGCTGGCATTCTCTTTTATTACTTGTAGATACAGATGGCTTTCGTTAAAAAAACCGTTCTATGGCATCTCCCTAAACTATGGAATATAGAAGTTCACATTCTGAACAATATATCCGGAGTTGTAAAGAAAATCATGTTTAAATGTAAAACTTAAAGAAAACCGAAGTTTCAATGTAAACGAGATTTATCTTAATGCAACTGGCTGAAACAGCTTAAACAGTATGTTTTTTAATGACTTTAAAAGACAAACGCTGCACCGACGTTACACACTTAGCGTACCCGCTTATGAGGTCCGTGTAGCAACGAGAGATAAGCTACGGACGCGGAGTAACAATGAACTCCACGGCTTGCTGTATGAAGTCCTATTAGACCTAAAGGACATACGGGTTTGAGTGGATTCCGAACCAGCTTCACCACCTGGACTCCAACACGGAAAAACTTGTGGTACCGATGCGTCGGAGCGCTGGCCACTCGGCCATTCAGGCGGGCCCAAATATAAACCCACACAGTTTAAATTTTTAAAAAAAGCATTTTATTTAATTATTAAGCAGTTATCTTCCCATTAGCTTCTCACGATGCACTCCTTGCCAGAATTCATTTCCAACCCCATCACTTGAAGTCAGCAAGAACTAGCTGAAAAAAATGGTAATCTGTTGGAGCAAAGATCAGAAGGAGATTAGGATGGGAGAAGGCATCATTTCCATCCAAAAAGGCTTCAGGAGGCTCTTTACGCAGGGCTGGAGATTAGCATTGCGATATTTCAAGAGATCACCCTTTTCTGTTTTTCAATGAAGGCCGAATTTCAGTTGTTATTGATTGACGATCACCTAACTCATAAATGTCTCACGACTCAATTTAACATTTTTTTCATATCTTGCCCAGCTCTCAAAATCTTCATTGGTTGTTTCAGAACCTCTTCTCGAGGTCTATAGGATGAGGCCTCGAAAAACATGATCAGCTTTTATGTTATTGCTTCTTTTTATGTCAGGCTAATGAAACCACCGAAGAAGAAAATATTATCTTTTCTTTGCTAACAATAGCATTCTTTATGACTCTACCAAATGTTAATACTATTTATAGAAGAGCTTTAATCTTTATATTCTTCAGGTCTAATATTCTTTATAGGAAACAATATATCTTATTCTTTATAGAGTGCAGCATACATTATCCTTTTGGGAGGCGCGTATTCTTAGAACAATAATAATATTTTCTTTAGTGGCAATATTCTTCTTTATAGAAGAACATTATTCTTTTCTTTAGGGGTTAATATACTTCAGGAGTAATATTCTCTTTATGGAGAACATTATTCTTTTCTTTAGGGGTGATATTCTTTATAGGGAACATAATATTTTTAGGGGTTAAAATTCTTCAGGGGTAATATTCTTTGCAGGGACAGCTCTTATTCTTTAGGGGTTAATATTCTTCAGGGGTAATATTCTTTATAAGGGAACAGTATTCTTTTAAGGGGTTAATATTCTTCAGGGTGATATTCTTTCATAAGGAACAATATTCTTTAGGGGTTAATATTCTTCAGGGGGTCAATATTCTTTATAGGGGACAATATTCTTTAAGGGTTAATATTCTTCAGGGGTAATATTCTTTATATGGGACAATATTCGTTTGAGAATATTCTTCAGGGGTAATATTCTTTATCAGGGGACAATATTCTTTTGGGAGGTTAATATTCTTCAGGGGTAATATTCTTTATAGGGACAATATTCTTTAGGATAGTATTCTTCAGGGTAATATTCTTTATAGGGACAATATTCTTTAGGGATTAATATTCTTCAGGGGTAATATTCTTTATATGGGAACAATATTCTTTAGGGGTTAATATTCTTCCAGGGTAATATTCTTTATAGGGAACAATATTCTTTAGGGATTAATATTCTTCAGGGGGTAATATTCTTTTATAGGGTACAATATTCTTTGAGGGTTCAATATTCTTCAGGGAGTAATATTCTTTATAGGGAGCAGTATTCTTTAGGGTTAATATTCTTCAGGGGTAATATTCTTTATAAGGAACAATATTCTTTAGGGGTTAATATTCTTGGGGGTAATATTCTTTATAGGGGACAATATTCTTTTAGGGGGTTAATATTCTTCAGGGGTAATATTCTTTATAGGGACAATATTCTTTTGGGGTTAATATTCTTCAGGGGTAATATTCTTTATAGGGGACAATATTCTTTGGGAGTTAATATTCTTCAGGGGTAATATTCTTTATAGGGACAATATTCTTTAGGGGTTAATATTCTTTCGAGGGGTGATATATTCTTTATAGGGACAATATTCTTTAGGGGATTAATATTCTTCTGGGGTAATATTCTTTATAGACAATATTCTTTAGTATATTCTTTATAGAACAATATTCTTTAGGGGTTAATATTCTTCAGGGAAATATTCTTTATGAGAACAATATTTTTAGGGGTTAATATTCTTTAGGGGTAATATTCTTTATAGAGGACAATATATTTTTTAGGGGTTAATATTCTTTAGGGTTAATATTTTTAACGATAGTTTTGATAAAGAATAAAATTAAAGAAAGTTTTTATACAGAAAAATTATTAACAATTATAATATTCTTTATAGAAAACTATGAATATTTTGAATATTTATAGAAAACAATATTCTTTTATAGAAAACTATGAATATTTGAATATTTATAGAAAAACAATATTCTTTATAGAAAGCTATGAATATTTGATATTTATAGAAAACAATATTCTTTATAGAAAACTATGAATATTTAAACGTTTATAGGAAACAATATTTACTTTTCTTTAGGGATAATATTCTTTATAGAAAATTATGAGTATTTGAATAATATATTATAGAAACAATATTCTTTTCTGTAATGTTTAATATTCTTTTATAGAGAAACAATATTTGTTTTCTTCAGATAAAACAGCTATTCTTTTTCTTTTTGCTTCTGCTTTTTCTATCATTCTTTATAGAAAAGCAATATTCTTTTCTTTGTAACGCTTTTATATTCTTTATAGAAAACAATATTCTCTTTTCTATCAGAGAAAACAATATTCTTTTCTTTACATAGCTCTATATTCTTTATAGAAAAACAATATTACTTTACTCCTCTGAGAAAACAATATTCTTTTCTTTTATGGATAATATTCTTTTAAAAAAATACTCTTTTAAGATAATATTGTTGTTTTTACTAAGTTAATTACGAGTAATGTTTTCCAAAAAGTCTTTAAAGTCCATAAGTAATATGCTACGTAGAAGAAAATCTTAAAAGACAATCTGCTTCGTTGCGACATCGCACGTTTTATTTATTTTTCTCAAACTAATAATAATAAATAAATAAAATTCGTATATTATTACTTCCACTCACAAATTATTTAAAAGCTAGATGGGAAAGTTTATTATGCCGGAGAACAAAGTAAATGAAACTATGTAACTAAGAGCTCTATTATAAGAAAAAATATTTCTCCAACCATACATAAACACTCAAAATTCCGTTCCTATCCCTCTGTGTTGTTCTGCTCCCCACCCCTCCAAAAGTTTGGTACGTGATCAATCGTCATAACAAACATCCGCAGACCTTTGCGGTTTTATGAACTATCTTAATGAAACTTCCGCTGTCTTTTCAGCATGTCATCAGTAGAGAAGGGTTACTACATTTGACTATATATATAACATTTCTAAAGTGTCTCGGGAAATTTACATTATTGCATATATTTGTAGGAGAAAACAAATGTAAAGAGTGCAAGCTAAATGGACAGTTCAGCCTAAGATTTGGGCCTACATTTAGCGCAGAGCAACCCAAATAGAAAGGGGTAATATGCGGGCAACTTTGGAAATACATCATAACTCCACGGGCCGCATGGCGGCTTGATGTAAGTGACTAGCGCTCTGGCCTTTGGTATCCGCAGCCTCAGGTTCGGGAATCCTGGCGGTGGCATGGATATTTGTTGATGGTTTGGAGATCACACGTTAAACTGTAGGTCACGGCCTACATTAGCCCACGTGCACAAGATGACGTGAGCGACTAACCTCACCTAACCGTGGGCCGCATATACATTTATATCCCCCTATTGGGTGAACAGGACCCACCATGGAGCATTTTTTGGGAGTGAAAAAGGAAACACAATGAGTTATTACTTACTGTATTTACTCTTATTCTTACATGTAACATGAGATAGCATGATAATAATGATACTACACGCACTGTCAAAGAAATATAGAACACTAAAAAATGAAATATAAAATATATATATACTAAATGAACTAAAAAAACATGAAATCATTAAAAAATATTTATTTATGAGTACGATATGTGTTTCTCCACTCTTTCACTTAGCTTTTGCAAATCAATCTCCAGTGTAGTTTGCACACCGTCATGGAGTGTTGCACGGGTGAGCGTCTAGTTATGTTTTTAGCGTATGTTTTGCGTTGGGTCAATTTCATTTTAGAAAAAACAATTCGCGAGTGCAAGGTTTAGATACAGCGTTAACAACTTGAACTAAGAGTTTGGTTTGTTCTGCTATCAACTCATCAACACAATACTTGCACTGAAGTCATAGCAAAGGTGAAACATAGAACCTGTTATAAGTATTAGATGTTCTAAGATGCGCGCATCATGTAATATAATTTTAATCATTAATCAATATAATTTATTCATAATAGAATATATTTTACGATAATTTATAAATCACATTTAATTATATGTAATATATTTTTAACACATTTTTTGATGGGGTGGAGCAAGACAATTGGTGCTTGCGCTGCGGAACTAACAGCTAGCTATTTTTAAATCCTTTATAATAATTTCATTATAATGAATTTCGTTTTGGAAAATGAAATTCCACGGTTAATTTTTTTACTTTACTATCATTTGGGGATCCCGATTAATTCTTAACAATGCTACAACAGCTACAAAACGCCATTAAATTCACTTAGTTTTTGGGCGATTTCAATTTTCTGGCACCTTAATGCATTAATAAATTTCTCTGCTGTCTCGATGTATGTATAATTTAGAAATATTAAATTTGGCGCGTTATTTAAAAAAATTTGCCAAGAGTACAGATTAAACCTTGTTCAAAATTTTTATTATCATTGCTTTAGTTATGAAAGCAAAAAAATCACGATTATTCGAAAAATACTGTATTTTTTTACTGTAAGATAAAACTAAATCTGTAAAATTACATTGAACAATGTTTATTTGAATTCAGATTTTATATAAGTTTTAAAAAAGCAACACAAATTCATTTACTTTTTTTCTGTGAACATGCCCGATTTATAAAAGGAGCAGTTCCTTACCTACATGATCTACCTTTACATGATTACTTTCAAGTGCAATCATAACTCATAGACACATTTAAGAATATTATAACTTTAATAAATAAATAGCCTAACTAAAATCGTTACAAGATAAATTACTTCTGTTAGAAAAGTCTCTAAGAGGTATGTTAATTGGTTTACATCCATTAATTATATCAATCTTGACCAAAATGAACCCATTATACAATTTAAAACTTTATTGGACCTGAATAGCCGAGTGACTAGCGATCTGGCGCTTGGTACCACGGGGTTCGAGTCTCGGCGGTGCCATGGTTGTTTGTAATGGTTCGGAATCCACTTTAAGCCGTAGATCCCGATCTCATATGACTGTATAGCGTTGGGCCTAGGACAGACAACCTTACCCCGCAAAAAAAAAAGTCAGCGTCACGGAGCCAAGTCAGACTCTACATACGGGTGCTCCATCAACAGGAGCTTTCCCTCTTCTCCCCCTCCATGAGACCACACGGGTTCGTGGGCTTGATCTAGATGTTGCTGTCGATCAAATGGGATAAAGAAATTACAATAAAGTTTTATTGGGTTCTGAAGAAAGAAATTAATATATTACAAAAACACGAGTATATTCCAAAGATTATAAAAAAAAGCAACGTAAAAATACTTAAGGTTCCTAACTATACAAAATTAAATAACCAATCAGAAAGCAGAAGTCAGTTCAGATATTTCAGGAACTTCAGCCAAGTTTTACCACGACAATAATATACCAAGTTCAATACAATGGGATATTAGAATCGCCAACAAAAATTGCACATGTAGTACGTACAAATCATAGTTTTAACTGAACTCTGATCAATTAATTTATTTTATTCATCGAACGACGAGAATGACGAATGATCCTAATTGAGGGATTCAACAAAATGCGTTGCTACAAGAATTTGAAACTTAAAATATTGAACTGGTAAGAACTTGCAATAATGGATTGGTAATGAAACCGGCAAGCTGCGTAAGTAATGCAATTTAACTTGTTGCTGGTCAGACAACTGCTTGGATATTGCTGATTAAATTATTGTTGACCAGAACACTGCTTGAATTTTTGAAAATGTATAGAAATTCATCCGTCCACAATGCGAAGCTGCATTAGTGCCGATGATCACTTATGAGTATCTACTGTTTGTATAGAATTCACTGGTTTCGTTTCATTGGATCCTTCTTAATTTTGCCACAGAGTAGAAATAAAATAGAGCGCGTCTCCCTATTCTAAAGGAACAGAGAGTTAGTGAGTCTTTTCGTACTAGAGTTGGCGCTGTATCGCCGCTTGGCGTTCTTTCCCAGCTGCATTTATTTAGAAAAAGTAAACATGTTACGAAGAGATTCTGAGCATTCTAATAAATTCTCAATCACAGATTGGTTTAACTATGTGCTGCGTTTTCTCAAGTACTACAACCGGTTACCGGGCTAGGGATGTCTCAATTAGTTTTCACCAGCTAGGCCCATTCTGACACTAGTATCGAAAATGCAATCTGTACGGGGTTTTTTTTTTTTTTTCCCCCGGCTAAAATTACCTAACATGGGTTCTTTTCTTTTTTAAGATATAGGGTTGTTAGCCCTATATCTAAGCCCTGGTTTGTCGCTCTAGGATCATTTTGTTGATTTCGAGGCTTAATTGGACAGGGACCTACGGTTTAAAGTGGATTCCGAACTACTACAAACATCCATGAGACCGCCCGAACCCGAAACCTCTGGCACCGAGAGCCAGAGCGTTAGTCACTCGGCCATCAGACTCCAACTATGTGCTTACGAAAGATAAATACGTACAAGAAGTTTTTTTTTTTTTATTTGTAACTGATTATTTTGTATGAAAATATATAATAAAATATTCCTTTACATAAACATTTTTGTAATCATTCCTGTGGGGTATGGGAGTATTAAACAAGAAAATTTATAAAATAGAATATAAATACAGAAAATATTTTGAAAATTACATTTATTTAATTATTAATAATTAATTTATTAACAATCCTTACAATGGCCGACTGTAATAATTATTCTCATTTGTTAAGTTATTTGTAATTTTTAATTGTCCTGTGGAATGCACATGTTTCTGTGCGTAATGCAAATGTTAGCGCCATTGATTTTAAGAACTAATTTTATTATTTAAAGCTTCATGTGTCTTACTTATCACAAAGTTATTTATTAAGTTTACGCAGATGGATTTCAGAACACATTTTTATTTATTATTTACTCGTATTAGTGTATCTCTGTTTATTTACTTAAAAATTCAATTTTTCAGAGGGTGAGTACTGAATAATTTTTTCCCCCAAAAGGGGGGGGTAAGGTAAATAAATTTGGGAATCGTTAGTTCACTGTAAATGTCACGCATCATTAGCAACGGAAAAGAAATTCTACACAAACATTTTTGTTTTTTGAATTTATTACATAAAATAGTGTTCTGTGGAGATTGTCGCGGCAAAAACATGCTGCACGTGAAAGTGAAGATAAGAAAAAAATGTCATTTAAGAAACCAGAATAGGTGATTCATAACAATCCTTGCAAATGACCGATTGTAATGTTATTTGTAATTTTTAATTGTCATACTATCCTGTAGAATGCAAATGTTTCTGAGTGTAATGCAAATGATAGTATAAATGATTTTAAGAAGTAATTATATAATTTAAAGCTTCATAGGGTCTTACTTACAACAACGTTATTTATTAAGTTCACGCAGATAGATATGAGAACACACTTTTTTTAATTTTAATTTTTTTGTAATGGATCTCTTTTTGTTTATTTTACTTAGAGAAAGCACTTTTTAGAGGGTGGGTACTGAATAATTATTTTTTCAAAAGGGGGCAGTAAGATAAAATGAATTTGGGAACCACTGGTTCACTAAAATTTCCCACATCATTAGCAATTGAAAAAAAAAAAATTCTACATAAATTTGTTTTTTAAAATTTATTACATGAAACAGTGTTTAGTTGGAAATTATCATGACAAAAGCATGCTGCACGTGAAAACAATATATAAAAAAAATGTCGTCTTAAGAAGCCAGGAATGGGGGAGCGTTCACCCGGGAGATCCCTGCATGGCTGGATGGAGTCTGATATTGATCTGAACGCGTGCAGCTCACGTTGCCGTAAAGGTCAAGTGCTCTGTGGCGAGGGGAGCAGAACGGCGGGAAAAGTGAGAAAAGATGCGAGTTATTAGTGGGATAAATAATACTAAATGGGAGAAAAATTATGATGCATATTAGTGTAAACAAGCAATATAAATAAATTACAATTTATGACAGGTATAAAAATGTACAATGTATATCTGCACCTGATTTCTGTTTATAATCCATGTATTACATGTTAAAATGGATTTATGTTTCAAGAGTACAGCTCATTTAAAAGTTTTATAGAATTTCTAGTCGCAGATCACAGGTAACCCCGTATAATTTTGTCAGTAAAATGAATGAAATAATACTGAATGATTAAAATGTGAAATGAGCGAATGAAATAATACTGAATGATTGAAATAATGAACGAATGAAACAATAAGAAATGAATGCATTAAAATTTTAAATCAACATTAATTTAATAACATTACCTGTATTTGTGTTCTTACTTCCCGTCTGTAATTCACGAATTATACATTAAAATCCTTTAACGATTTCTAGGCGCAGATCACAGGTAACCCTGTACAATTTCGACAGTAAAATGAATGAACCTCGTCTAAGAATAATATTTTAAAAATATGTAAAACGAAATCAAAGTAATTCGGTAATACCAAAATAAACAAATACAACAAAAATATATAACAATAGTAATTACCCAATCACATTAAATAATGCACATTGCATTGTACATCATTATTCCAGTTTTATTATTATAAAATTCCAGTAAGAATATTCATATTTATCTCAAATAAAATTGTTATGTGATAGAAAAAAATGTGTATCATTACTATTGTAAATACAACAGCCAATGGAGACCTTCATATGATAAATGCTATATTTAGTTAGAACCTAATTTATTTATCTTATCCAATCTCATGGCCCACCTGAACCAAGCTCAAGAAACTCCGAGTAACCGTTGATGAAGATCTATGTTTAGAACCCCTGATTAAGCCCTAAATCTATGATAACTTGTGATAAAGCGTACTACACGGGGAAAGAAAATAACATCCAAAATTATCATTCCTATATACATATGGAAAATTAACCCCCCATATATATACGTAAATTCATACATCAATAAAAGTATTGTTCATCGCTAATTACTATTTTAGGCCATTTTTCTTCCGAATGGTGATTTCCTCGTCGCCAGAACAACTCATCTTTTTGAGTGTACCCACACATCCTTTTTTACCCAACAAATCCACCCTTTTTTTAACAATTTTCCGCAGAATGAAAGCTTCCTTAGAGAGGCTATGCGTCGTCGATTAAAAAATTGATAATAAAAAGGTGTAATGTCTGGACAATATAGTGGGTGGATGCGCAGAGTAGTAAAAATTCGATTTCTACTCTTTTTTTTTAATATACTATATAGTATTCAAAGTGTTATTCACACCTCAACGATATGTGGTGCCTTTTAAGTTTAAAAGCTAATGGCAGTATTTTGACATAAGGTAATAGTCAATCCCATTTATTTGTATTATTTGTTTGTTTGTATTTATTTATTTATTTTATTGTTAAGTAGTATCTTACTTCATCTCTTAGAAAAACAACATTAATTAAAAAGTTTAATACTTGATAAATTTAGCATTTATGATGGCATGATTATATAAAGAAATTGTCATAAATTTATGGTAAGGAGAGAAAAAAGATGATATGTATTTAAGTACTATAGTGATACGAATAGATGACATTTTTCAGAAGATTATTACGTGAAATCGCAAAATAGGGACCGTTGGGATTTGGCGATTTTTTAGCGCCAACTGAGCGATAAATCGCCAAAAGGGGCAACCAATGTTTCTTGTACTGTTTGCAATTTATCTCACAATCACAATCCATTACTCGGCGTACTTTGGTGAAAAAAAAAAATTTGACGCCAATTTCAAAAGCCCTGTTCTGTGAGTTTAGCATAATATATATATATATAATACACAAAACTTTTTGACGACTAGAATTGATCTCAGCCTATAATGGCGCCGTCTGAATTAACGTGCATACGTGGTATGTCTTAACTATCTATCGCACTGCTTAAACCTCAAAGCATTTGTTCACTATCTCAAACAAATAGAAAAAAATTATTTCTCTAAAGAACATCCTATGTTGAATTTCAAGATGGATCACAGTGCTGTAATTAAATTTCATGCAAAAACACTTCCATGTTCCACTAAAATGTATCCTTTAAGGAAATAAGTTTACGGCGAGTATTGTTTATTTAATTTTTCTTATGGCACAAACGTTTCTTGCACGGAAGATATATTCTAGACGTTGAACCTGTATGTTTATCAACAAAAACACCTGTGACTATTGAAAAAGTTTGTGACACGTCCCTATCACTTAAATGATGGAAGAGTCTTTGAACATCAACAAAGAAATGGTTCGAACCATCCTTCATGAAGATTTGGGCAATCTATGCTAAAGTTATTTCCCCATAAACAAAAATCAAGGTTTTGTTTTGTTTGTCGCTCTACGGTAATTTTTGTCATCTCTCTACTGTCACTTTAGGCTAATTAGACCTGGACCTACAATTTAACGGGGAATCCGAACCACTCACAAACATCCATTCCACCGTCAGGATATGACAAAAATCAAGGAGAAGTGCACATTGCAGAGACATCATTTCAGCAGCTGAAAAGGATCCCAACTTCTTGAAATCGATTGATGCAGGTGATGAGACATGGCGCTTCAGTGTGCGGTCGTGAATGTCAGAATGTTCACCACAAGTAAAAAAAAAAGTGTTCCGAGGAAAATCAATATAATGTTCGTCACATTTTTCGATAGCAATGTTATTATCCTCAAAGAATTTGCTCCGACTGGACAAATTATTATTGGTGAGTATTATTTAATGGTTTTGAAGAGTTTGATGCAATGGCTTAACTATACCATCTGAGGCCCGCGGCAATTTTTTCGAATGGACTATTATTACTATAACTATTATTATTGTTATTACGGGAAAATTGAATTCCACAACTGCTACTATTATTATAGGGCAGAGGAAGTATATTTTAAAAAGTAAAATTGGCATACAATTAAGTATGTCCATATGACAGATATGTATAATTTTCATTGACATATGATAAAGATCGGTTGCCTGACGGCTGAGTGACTGGCGCACAGTGCCACACGCTTCGGGTTCGAGTGCCGGATGGATGTCTGTAGTGATTCGAATCCACTTTAAATATCAGATCCCTGTATAATACGACTGTAGAGCCTCGGACGTCGGACTAACAGCCATATCCAGTAAAAGGAAAACATCTCCTGTTTCGGAAACCTGCAAATAGGCAAACAGCCTTGGCCCACCAAGGGTTGTTGCGCCATTGAAGAAGAAGATATGACAAATGCCTGCCACAAACAAATGTAAATTCTTTTTATGAAATTGAGAAGGGTTTGGGTTTGGTTTGTCGCTCTACGGTCAACTTGTGCGCACGAGTGCTAAACAGACCGGGACGTACAGTTTAAAGTGGATTCCGAACCACTCACAAACATCCATGCCACAGCCAGGATTCGAACCTGAATCCTGGGATACCAAAGGCCAGAGCGCTAGCCAATAGGTCACCAGGCTGCGAAATTGAGAATGAATGCTGTTTTAAGACGTTCGACTTGGCACAGTTGCTAAACTTCTCACATGATTACGCTTCACCCCATAATCAATGAAAAATACAATACTAAATATCGATTATTTTTCCTGCAAATAAAATAAATACAAATAGGGGAGAATTCCAAAATGGATTTTGAAAGTTAAATAGATTGAGAAACTACTCAATCAGTTAAGAATCTACATTTAATTCCAAGGTAAAATTTTACGACATTTTAGTATCTTTTAAAAAGTTGTTACAAAATAAAAGATTTCCACCCCTGATAGCAAGAAACCGATGCCCAATGATTGATTAACAATCCATCCGATTCGATTTACAAACCCCGATCACCGATATTGAGAAAGAATTCAACAGTTTCAGAAGTGCTAAGACTAGTGGCTCGAACGAAATCCGATAGTTAACTGTTGTTTTTTACAGTGTTCGTTGAAGATTGATTTTGTCACATTTCTTCTGTTTAAAAATTGTCTCCAATGTCTTGGGACAAAGTGTTAATGAACGAAATAATCCACGATTGGATACTTATGTGCGAACAAATAATTTAACAAACTAAAGAAGAAGAAAAAAATGTATCAAAAGCAAAAACAGGAAAAATAAATTATCATATGCTATTTAACTTTAAACCGTAGTTCCCGGTCTAACATGACTGTTGGTTTGGTTTGTCGCACCACGGTTATTTTGTACACACATTTTGGGTTAATTAGACCGGCACCTACAGTTTAACGGGGATTCTGAATCAATAATAAATGTCCATGCCACCGCCGCATAAAATTTGGGATTTTAATTTAATTATCACTTTTCATAATTAATTTATATCTTAATTACTATTTTTCATGATCATACTCTAAAAAGATTTATGCATAACTATATGTTGATCTTCCGAGCTCGATGACACAGGTTTCGGGTTTGAGCCCAGGCGGGACCATGGATGTTTTTAGTTATTGGGAATCCACTTTGCACCGTAAGTAACGGACAAGTATGATTGTATGGCGTTGAGCGTAGGACTGGTAGTAGGAGGATGGCGTTGGTCCACCACGGGGCTGTTGCGTCATTGAAGATTTGGTTTGGTTTGGTTTGTCGCTCTACGGTCATCTTGTGCACACTTTAGGCTAATTAAGACAGGAATCTACAGTTTAACGTGGATTCCAAACCACCAACAAACATCCATGCACCGCCAGGGATTCGAACCTGAAGCCTTCCGCACCAACAGCCAGAGCGCCAGCCAGTTGGCCCTCAGGTCGCTGCGTCATTGAAGAAGAAAAAAACAATTCATGTAATTTTAATGAATAAATGAACTGATATCAAACTTGAATTGTATGTATGCAATTCATATATATATATACTCATTTAGGTAAAAGCGAAACATTGTCGGGTAAGTTGCTATGGTTTGGTTTGGTTTGTCGCTCTCCTGCCCTTTTGTCCCGGTATAATTAGCCTTGCACACTTTGGGCTAATTATACCGGGACAAAGAATTTAACGGATTCCGAACCAGTAACAAATGTCCATGGCATCGTCAGGATTCGAACCAAAAATCTTATGGCGCCAAAGGCCAGAGAACAAGCCAATTGGCCGCAAGGTAGCGCAGTTATTAGAAACATTAAAATTTTGATGGTGCAGCTGAATCATAGCTAACGTATCATTTTTTTTTTTTTTTATTTATTCTTTAATTTTAAGGAATATCCAATTTCTAGGTAATATTATCTGCTTTCAAAGAACACATATTTCTTCGTAGTTTTTATTTATTGATAAAAAGAACAGAAAATAACACTTCAAAATAATAATTTATTTTATGTGGCTTTTACAATGTTCAGTAGGACAAATTTTCTAAGTTTCTCCGATGTTGGTTTCAAATAAGTATGAAAACCTTCGTGATTAGCATTGCTTTTAAGACCTGCGATCTTTAGCGGTAATTATGTATTCGTCCGCAACCGATTTTCAAGCATAATAGGCCTTTTCTACTGGGGCACTAGGGCCGTGTAGACGTAAAAATATAGTCAATAATTGCGAAACTTCGTGAAAGTGTTTGAAGAATTTACCCCATCTTCCTGTTGAAACATTCTCGAATTTGGAAGCGATTCAGTCAGCTGCAATGTATAGAAATAAGTGAGTACTCATTAAATACTTCTGTATCTTGGTTCTTCTTCATTGGAACAACAGCCCCATGGTGAATCCAAGGCCAACTGTCTGCTGGCAGATTCCAAAACAGGAGATGTCATTTTACGGGGTAGGGTTGTTAAGCTGTACGCCCAACGTTTTACAGTCCCGTCAGCCCCGGACTTACGATTTAAAGTGGATTCCGAACCACTACAAGCATCTTAGACACCCTCGGGACTCGAACCCGAAACCTGTGGCATAAGCATAAGCAGAGTTAATCACTCGGCCATTAGGCCTCCGAAAATGATCCTAACTACTTGAAATCGATTGGTACATGTGATGACACGTGGTGCTTTCAGTATGATATAAAAGAATGTGTGGAGTGGAAGTCGGGAAGCAGCAAGCAGAGAAAAAAAAATGTTCTATGAAAAATCAATATAATGCTCATCACATTCTTCGACAGCAAGGATATTATCCACAAATAGTTAACCAACTATTATTGGTGAGTATTATTTAATTGTTTTGTAGCATTTGGCAAATGGCAATTTTGTAGCAATGGCGTAATTATACCATCTGAGGCCAGTGTCAAATTTTTCGAATGGGGTTCCACTAAATGCGGAGTATCATTACTATATTTTCTTTTTAATAAAGTTACCTATGATGATTTGAGTTTTGGTGAAGCTCCGTGTCTGCGCAGCAGCCGTTAGCTTCTATCTCGGACTGTCCAATTGTGGAGTAAAAAAGTTACCTAAAATACGTATTTTCGGTTAATACTATAAACTTTTTAATTTAAAAGGGGTATTGAATTAAAAATATCGAGGTTTTTTGTAAACATTTTATGTATTAAAATTCTTTTTTTTCTTTCTGATTAGCAAAAGTATCGGCGACAGAATCAAAATTCAAGTTTTAGGCCATAGAATGTTCGATAGATAGAATAGCCTAGTCGTAGTTATTACGAAATGCGACAGGTTACAACTCTAACCTTCTTATAACTATAACTAAAATTTCCTGTGAAATCTGTTGAGCAGTTTATGAGTCTGCAGGGTGCATAAAATGTTTTTTATTAATTGCATAAATAAAAGATAAAAGCGTTCTGGCGCTCGGTGCCACAGATTTCGGGTTCGAGTCCCGGTGGTGCCATGGATGTTTGTAGGGGTTCGAATCCCCCTTCAAGCCGTAGGTCCCGGTCTCATTTGACTGTAAAGAGCGTCACGGAGTCACGTCAGACTTCTACCCACGGGTGCTCCATCACAACAGAAGTTGTCCCTTTTCCCTCCATCCATCCATGTGTGGACACTCATGGGTTGTCCGTCCCACACTGCAGGACACTGAGGATTAGTCACAAACAAACAATAAAAAGATAAAGATAGTGATGCTTTAATATTACACTAATTTAGTTTTCCGTAGCAATCAAATGCAAAATGATGAGTCAAACTGAATTAATGGATGGATATTTTTTTTTTTATATTCATGCCTTAAAAATGTTTGTTTACAATCATGTATTGATCTGATGAGGTTTGCGTATTTTAATTATTATTTAGCAATGTGGCATCGAGATTTAGTCACTTGGTCACCTTGTGACATAGTGTCTTGGCTACAGTTAACTTTGAATCAATACATCCGTTACACTTTCAATTTCTTGCAACTTAATTATTTTTTAGTTATATTTTCCCATTTTAATTATTTCTAATTCTTCAAATAATATTTGATTACTTTATAAAACTAGGTAAATAAAGTAATCAAACATTATTAAACCATATTTTTATTTATTTTTTTTACATATTTTGTAAACACTTGGTTGCAATTTTGAAAGATTTTATAGGCTTTTGATCATAAAAGCAGTACTGAGAAGAGCGCGTCCCTACATTCTAAAGCAGGGGTCTCCAAACTACGGCCCGCGGGCCAAATCCGGCCCGCGACAGCGAATAGCTTATTGTTGCTGTAATAAATTGGATAAAAACACAGAATGACAATAACTCGGTTTTATTGACTTGCTTTAGGTAAAAAGCTCAATGACAAACATAATACGCAGAAAATTTAAGCATAACAACTAACAAATAATTGAAATGAATCCCACTAACATTATAAACTAGTGAACATCCCGCGATTACCCTCGGTAGTTATACCTACCTATTCCGCTTTTGACCACTCAGAGGACGTCAAGTGTCACGGTCGTATCGATAAACACAATAGTAATTGTAGTAACCGAACAGCAAGCGTATGCTCGCTCAGAGCGCGTACTCGGCGACTAGTCTAGAAATTATAGATAATGGCAGAAAACTAAAAACGGTTTTGGCCCTTGGCACTTACTGGAGTAAACAGTGCGGCCCTAAGGCTGGAAAGTTTGAGAGCCCTGTTCTAAAGGAACAGTAAGTTGGGGCCAACATCTCCCGTTCTTTTCTTACTAGATTTGGCGCTGTATCGTCGCTTAACACCTTTTTTTCCATGCGAGAATCGGTTTAGAAAACTTAATCTTGTTACGAAACGATTCTGAAAATTCAGAGAATATCTGAATATAACCAAATATCTTCTTCTCAAGTCATACATTTATTTACCTTTGTGCTTACTAAAGATAAGTAGGTATAAGAAATGTTATTTTTTGTTTATAACACGGACCATTTTGTATGAAATATTATAAAAAGTTACAAAAGTTCAAATAAATGAATATTTTATTTTTGATCATTTCGGAGGAAAAATATTACGCAAGAAAATTTATTAATAAAAATACAAATGCCAAATATTTAGAAAATTAAATTTTTTTATTTACAGCTAAAAAAGGGGGAGGAGAAGAAGAATACCTTTCACGCCAACAGTAAAGATTATTGCTAAAAGACGCCAAGCTATCGTCGCAGACGTTAAAGTACAAAGTAAAAATTACGTGCTCCAAACTGGCAACGCTGAAGTGAGCTTTATTAGAGAGTTTTTGCATACCGTATTTTTATCGCCCGATATTTTTTCTACCCAGCGTATGCTCATAGGAAACATTAGAGTTTTTGCATACCGTACGTTAGTTACCGTAGGACGTCCGTTAGCTTTTTTTTAGGCGCATGCTCATAGGAAATTATGTTTCCTATGAGCATGCGCGCTAGGGAGAAAATACCGTATTTTTAAAGTACGGTATGCAAAAAAACTCTATTATATTACTACCGTGTTCAGAAATTATTAAACACATCATAAGGAATTAAAAAAAAACAACTAATGTATAACAATTCTAAAAAAAAAAAAAAAAAAAAAAACGCGCGTTAGAATTTTAAATACCTTCAAATCATAAAATACTGAAATAGCTGAAAAATAGACTTCTAATCTGAACTAATAAATCACTAGTTAGTTTTTGTTTAATATGTACTAGTTGATTTTAAATATAATAAATTTAAATCATCCGAGCAATACGAAGAACAAAAATACATTGTGTTTAAAAAGATAAAATCCCTGAAAAAAAAAAATATTCCGAGACTATTGGTCTGAAAGGAGGCGCCTCTACAAGATGGCATTAGGTGTGCCCTGTGGTATTTATTCCGAGAAATATATTCCCAGATTTAAAAATATTGTTACTTTTTTGCTTGTTAGTTTTCTCCGTGCAAAGTTGACAGATTTTAATATAAACAACTAAATTTTTTCTTGATTGCTTTTTTATCTTGTTTTATTCGCGCAAAGTGCCAAACAACGATAAAGTAACAAAGAATGTTTCCCAGATACTAGAGCAGTCACTTCCATGGTTGATGCTAAAAGCGTCTAAGTGTGATTTTCAATGTTAAAAAGATTTCATTTCAGCCTATGAGACTTCGCCTTCTGTCAGTAGTACTCTGTTGGTTAGTTTGCCGCTCTACGGCCATTTTGTGCTCACTTTAGGCTAATTAGGCGGGAGACCTACAGTTTAACGTGGATTCCGAACCACTCATAAACATCCATAAATACGAGCCAGGATTCGAACCTGATGCAGAGATCCGAACCTGATTCGGACCAAAGGCGGAAAGTGATCTGTGTTGGATACCTTACTGAAGAACACTTACATTAACTGAAGAATCCATTAAATAGCCCTATTCACTAATCGTGATAGAGAATCAAACATAAGTAATTGTCTCTTGAAGCCTTTGATTCCTATAAAAAGAAGAATGCGTCAATATCCAAAAAAGCTTTGAAAAGTTTACTACAATTTTCAACGCCATATTTATGTGAATCAGATTTTTACTCCTCATAACAATTAACAATTCTCATAACAATTTTAACAAATTGTGAAAAGAGTGGAAAAAGAGTGGTATTGACGGGAATGAGAATTTGTATCTCCAATATATGTCCAAACACTTGAAGAAACGCAGGCCAATTTACAGTTTATATTTCATAAAATGACAAAGAGGTCACTAGCTTTCTGCAGTACATTTAATTTCA
>BPLR01020962.1:0-27312 GCA_021605095.1 Caerostris extrusa
ATTGCTGATAATTCAGAATCACACAGAAATTGAAACTCTAAAATAAAAATTTTCACCTGTAGAATTATCACACACATCTTGAAGAAGAATATGCAAATTACAGGAAAACCACCAGATGGCGCGGATAGTACGTCACAATGACGAGAGTGTAAGAGAGGGGTATATAGGAATGGTGGCAAAGAAGTAAAATTGTTCACAAGCGCTTTAAAAGCCTTTCAGTGCAATAACCGCATAGTTATGGTACAAAGGAAGCATTTGGATGATTTTTTACGTGGTAGAAGTATCGGACGACTGGAATGTGGACGTACCCAGCTGGAAGTATCCGAGGAACTTGGAATCGCCCAGAGTGTCATCTCCAGGCTTTGGCAACGATTCCAAGATGATGGTAATGTGAGTAGATGTTACAGCACAGGTCGCCCCCGAGTTACAACGCCGAATGAGGACCGGTATTTAGCAGTTACTGCCAAAAGAAACAGACGGAGCACAGCATCAGACCTGTCTCGTCAGCTCTCTTCAGCTACCGGTTCGACAGTTTCAAGGCAGACCGTGTACAGACACTTAGGCACATTGGTCTATATGCTCGTAGGCCCGTCAGATGTGTTCCACTTACCGCAACTCACTGTCGCCTGCGATTAACCTGGAGTAGAGAGCATGCATTGTGGACACCGCAACAGTGGTCTTGTGTGATGTTTTCCGACGAGTCCAGGTTTAGTTTGCAGTCTGATTTTCGGCGGACTTTCATATGGAGAGCGCCAGGTACCTGTTACCACCAAGAGAACACCATTGAACTACACCGTAACGGTGGTGCAGGATGGCTCGTTTGGGGTGGAATTATTCTTGGTTCCAGAACTGGCCTGCATGTTCAGAGTGTAACGATGACAGGCCACATCTATCGGGATGTCATTCTGGAACAACATGTACGTTTGTTTCGGGGGCGCCATGGGTGCTGAATTTCTGTTTTTATTTATGGATGACAACGCCCGTCCGACAATGCCAACTAGGAAGAAAAATAAATAAAAAACGTTTGCAAAAATATTTGTGTAAAATTTAAGATTTTATTAATCAAATCTTATATTTGTGTTAATATCATTCTTTTTTTTTTTTTTTTCAATAAGGGCAAATATATTTTGCACATCTAAGAAGTTTTAGCTTTAATCAGTTTATGAGATTTAACTTAGGAGCTTGACATTTACATGTTAGCACTTTGGGCTTTTTAATGAAGGAAGCTCATTTCAAAACCCAACAAGTAAGTCGAACTGAAAGTTCTTGTATTTACTCCTAACACGAGAACGATAAATTGATATGCCAAAAAGTGTTCTCATGGGATTTGAAGAGAGAGAGGATAGTGTAACTTCCTAACGATACCTATGAGAGTATATGTTGAAAGTAGAATAAATAGCAAAAGGTATAAATGTTGGCACTCTGAAGTGGTGGTTTCTTTATGAAGCAATCAATACATTTCGAGTTTTCATAAGCCTAACTAAGAAGACATGAAGGCCCTCAGGTTAAAAGAAGCCCAATAAATTATTAAATCAATGTTGAAGAAAAAAATGTCTTGCAATTAAAAATTTATACAAAATATGCATTTTATATACAACCAATTTTGTAAAATCGTATTTTGGCCATCAAATGTTCCCAATTAAAAACATTGTAACTTCCATACGTCAAAATCGCTGTAAGGAAACAATTTGTTTCAACGAATTCTAATCCACACGAATATCATCTACAGTTACAGTTAAAAATGTCAAGCCATGAGCAACGGAAAAAGAGAAAATTTCAGAAGAAAATCGCAATATATGCACGAATTTGGCAATATTTGCTCAATAACGCAATTTGTGGACTTGCTTAAATATGATGCTTTAGCTAAAATGATAGCGTTCTGTAAAAGAAACTAACCGAGAATGTTTTACAATCATGGTTTTTTCCAATAAAAACTTTTTATAGTTACAATGTCCCGACAAGAATTGTTTTTAGTTCAAAACTTCGTACATTCATCACCAGACACAAATATGATCTATAGATATATATCGTGTCTGAATTGGGACCCTGTTCACCAGTGAGTGAAGAATTTTAATTTAAATTCCAGATAGCGTGCGAAAAGTAGACTTTGCTCAATAAAGTTTTAAACCGACTTGTGGGAGTTTTTGGTTTTCTCTCATACGATCAAAAAAGGAGGAACAGGTTTCTTGATGCAACAGGGAAGTAAAAAAGTACTTGCGTGGTTCTTAACACGCACAATTTTTCTTACAAGATTTCACGAGTTTTATCTTTTTTAAAAAATGATAGCATAATTTTAGTAGATATCAATTAAAAAGAATTTTTTTAATTTTAAAAACTTCATTTAATTTATAATGAGTAATTGAAAAAATGTTAAGATTCAATTGATTTGATTAGGATTGAGTTCAATTTGAATTTCAAACTGAAAAACCTTAAGCTTTTATGTGGATGTACCTTGATCATTTTCTGTGTAGTTACCATTTAAACGTACGCATTTCTGATGCAGTCTAATAAGCTTTCTTAGACCATGTGCTTAGAATGCAGCTAGTACTGAATTTTAAAAACGTTTTAAAAAAATTTATTTATTTTTGGCCATGTAAATCTTTTTTCTTTCTTTTTTATCTTCATTTTTTAAATCAGTGTATCATTCATTTATCATATTTTTAGTTAATCATTTTACTACAGTTTGATTATTTTAATTTTACTTTATTCATTTAATATTAGGGGTTATGACCTTTATATTAGTAGCAAAAAGTTCTGCCACACAAAGTGTTGAGAACCTTTGTACTGAACTGCTTGAAGAAGAGCTTAAAACTAAATGACTATGACTAATTACGTCGAGGAGACAATGTCCCAATTCAAATGATTTAAGTGGTATATCAAAGGGAAAACTTTCTTTAGATCAAATGAAAGATATCGGAGTACTTAACATCACTCGAACTGGTCGACATGTAAAAATTCCTGAAAAGCTCAACTTGTGAACTTGCTTTTCGTTGTATTTCATCATCATCATTGGCGCAACAGCTCAGTGTGGGCCAAGGCCGTCTACCTACTGGTAGATTTCGAGACGATTTTTTTTTACAAGGGAGGGTTATCAGCTCTACGCCCAACAGTCATATAAGACCGGGGCCTATGGCTAAAAGCGGATTCCGAACCACTACAAACATAAATGGCACCACCTGGACTCGAACCCGAAACCTGTGGTACCGAGAGCGCTAGCCACTCGCCCATTCAGGCCCCGTTGTATTTCACTATTCTGAATTGTTAACAATTCAGAGTGGGAGAATTTTGTATTTACACGTGTAATTCAAAAATTTAAGTGAATAGCGACGTTTATTTTGAAATCTTTAGTTAAGCGAAATTGGCAATGTTGTTGTTATTCTATGAAAAATAAAGATGGCTGTTGTGTTTTAACTTACAACTGTTGTTGTGTTGTAATTTTCCTTTATTGTGGCGAATCTGGGATTCCAGTAAAGTAAGTTTTATTTGCAATCTTTTTATAGAAAGCATAAACTTTATTTTGAAAGAGATAACGTAAGAATTTAATAAGTGACTTAATAAGTTTTTACGTTAAAATGACGGAATATAAACCTTTTCAAATGAGTGATGAAATTTGTAAATTTTGTTACGGGGTAAAATGATACTCTTATCAATTATTCAGATATACAGTAATCACATAGATTTCTTTTAATCAAACCAAATCAAAATCTTTAAATTAAATGTACTAATTTCTACATTTAAAATTAAATTTAAATTAAACATTTATCAATAATAATATCACTGATAACATTTAAAATTGTGAGTAATATTATTATAGTTGAAGCATACAGTAGTAGCGTAATCTCCGTTATTCAGTTATATTTTTTATAATGATAAGAGTTTTTTTTTTCCCCAAAAAAAAAAAAAAAAAAAAAAAACTGCAAAAAGTTAATAGTAACTGAAAAAGAATTGAATGGTAAATATCAGGTTACTTATTATGTATATTCTAAAAACCCTTTGTTTCAATTCTTTGAAAATCTAACAAATTATGTGTTAGCGGGTAATAACGTTAGCAATTATCATGCATAATTTAAAATTACTTAATAAATATAAGTCTTATTTTTAATTTTGATGTTAGATTTTTTTTTTTTTTTAGTGAATTTCTTCATGCTTGGGTGTTTGGTATTTACAATTTATTTTTAAGACGTTTGTTGTGTAATCAAATTTATATCATCTTATTAGTACTAATTAAAGATAGTGGTGGATTTTTTTTTATCAAAATAAATATCAAAAATGCTATTTCTCACATATTTTATTTAAGACGGCAGAGTCGTCATAATATCATAAACACAATATTCATTGATTCATAATCAAAGCCTTCCTGAGTTACACAAACATATACATGTGGTGTTTTTTTCCCCACTTTATAACAACTTTAACTCGCACAAAAAAAAATCTTGTGTGTGTGTGTGTCATTCTATTACATTGCACATTTTCGAACAAAATATTGTTGTTTCCAAATTGTTCTTTACAAATAATATTATAGGGTTCAACAAATTGGTTAAGTCTATTTAGGACGATATATTCTGTAATTTTGTTTAGTGTTGAAAGAAGAGAATTAAGACGATAACTTCCAGGTTTTAGAAAAGAGATGATACTTGCAGTCTTCCTGGAGTCGGGAAAGTATTTGAGTTCCAAAACCTTATTGATGAGATAGCAGAGTTTGATAGTGATACTGGGAGGGTTTTTCAAAATTTTATTGAGATGGAATCAAGGCCATGGTCATTTAGGTCATGGTCAATCCATCATCAGCATGATTCCTTCTCCATTTATTGGAGATGGAATCATGCTGATTTAATTTTTTTCGTGGTTTTGATGATGAATACTACTGTACCCGAAAAGTAAGACCAATTTTTTTTTTTTTTTCAAAAATTCTTTATTTATTCTTCCAAATTTATTTCATCACCTTCAAAGTAAACCCCTCCGGACACAATGCACTTATGTCCAACTTTTTTTCCCAATCCTCAATGCATGTTAAAAAGTCATCGGCAGGGATGGCCTTCAAAGCGCGCGGCAATTCACGTTGAATCTCTTCAATCGACTCAAAACGGTGTCCCCGTAGTGATCTTTTGAGTTTAGGGAATAGCCAGAAGTCGCACGGTGTGAATACGGTGGTTTTGGAACGACATGGGTTTCATTTTTGGAGAAAAAGTCACGAAGAATCAATGTAGTGTGAGCTGGCGCATTCAGTGTTTTTGGTACCAATCGAGATTTAACGCGTTTGAGGCCCAAAATGGAATTGACCGATCCTTTTGAAATTCCAACATCATCAGCAAGGTCTCTAATTGTAAATCGACGGTTTGCAAGCACCAAATCATTAATGTTTTGGACATGAGCTTCGTCGGTTGAGGTTGATGGTCGACCAGGGGGCTCTTCGTCTTCAACGCGTTCTCTGCCTTTTTTGAACTGTTTATACCACTTGTAAACATTTCTTTTCGATGTAGGAATGCTCACCGAATGCCTTCTGCAACACTCTATACGTTCTCCTTCTCAACGCTCTCTACGCAAACAAAATTTAATGAAAGTTCTTTGTTCAATTAATTCAGACATTTCAGACATATTTATCATACAAATTTATTTATGTTCATTGAATTTAGTGAAATCAAATGTTTTTTCCTTTTTCTAATTATCTATTTCTTTGTTATATTTAGTATTAATTACGGAATAAAATTTTAAATTTTAAGCCTGTCGGATTGATATTGACTCCAATATTATTTTGGAAAATTTAGTAATTTTTTATCATAACTACGAAATGATGTTGTTACCCTTTAAAAATGTTTGTTGTTTTATAAATAATTTTTTTTTTTTTGAATGCAAAAATAAACATTTAAAAATTATTGTTGATTTTATAAAAAAAAAAAATGTTAAATGCGCATTTTCAATTTCGAAATAAAACTAGTGAACAATTTGTATACAAAGTTTTCGGTCGATATGTTAAGTGTATAAACGAATATTTTACGTTAAATTACTAGGATCATTATAAAAATTATATGCTAAAACTCGAAGCTAGGTAGCTAACTCTATTTGTACCCCTAACACTTTCAAATTATAATCGCGGTTTGTTTAAATAATAATAATAAATGAAGTCTTAATAATAATTAAATAATAATAATAATAAAGCCTACTTCTCCTAACAGATTATAGACATATTTTTTACTTTCTTCTCTTAGTAAACTAATAGAACGTGTAATTACTAACATTTTTAATGAAGAATCTAGCAAACTTAATATTTTAATTCCCCAACAATTTGGATTTACTAAAAACCTCTTAACTACTCATCAATTATACAACATCAACATTAGGAACTATCTTTTGAACATAAATTTTGTCTTTTCAGTTGGGAATATTGACTCCAAAAATTGTAAAACCCTTGCCGGTATTCCCTCAGGGCTCGATCTTAGGACCTTTATATAACATTTAGACTAATGATATTCCTCAAGATCATAAAATTAAATTAACACTATACGCGCACGACACTGCAATTATTACACAGAGGGGGAACATAAATATCATCATGAAAAACTTACAAAACTATATTAATGAATTAGAAAATTAGCTTTTTAACTGGAAAATAAAACATAATGTCGCGAAAACTGAAGCAGTGCTATTTGCTAGGAAAATTAACTATAACCCTCCTAACATAACTATTATTATTATAACAATACTAATATTTCCTGGTCTCAAAAAACTAAATACTTAGATGTAATTTTAGATAGAAAACTTAACTTTCGTTCACATATTCAATATCTTCGAACTAAATTCAATAACCAATTAAGAAAAATGTCTATTAATGTGTAGAAATTCTTCTCTAACTCTTGAACTCAAAAAACTCTTATACCTTTCGTATCTTAGACCGCCTATAGTATATGCGAGTCCAGTCTGGGGTTCCACGACAAATGTCAACTTTTTAATTTTAGAAAGACTCGAGAATAAAATTATCCGTATGATTGCGCTGTGGTTCTTTCAGAAACAAGGAAATCAAATATGCCCTTTCTATCCCCAGCTTTAAAGAATTTGCTGAAAAACTTGCAATTAATTTTTATGAATCTGTTTCCAACTCTAATAACCCGGTTTTAAAAAAATTTTGATTACGATATCTCTCTCTTAAAGAACCGCAAAAGAAAACAATACGTTCTGAATATGAATAAATAAAATCTGTTTTTTTTCTTTTTTCTGGATCTCATTATTCCTCCCAAGAAATCAATCAATTGCGTTTTCGCCCGTCTGTTACCTAGGCAACCCTCCGCTTCAGCGCTGTCGGATCATCTGCATCATTGCCAGATTGCAAAAATGAATAGGACCTGCACGTTGTTGTGATTAAGACTCTGCCCTTCTCTCTCCTTTCCTCTTTTAAGCAAGGAATGGTACAAGTTTAGGCTACACTTTAATTTATTTCAAATATTTAAATTTTTATTTAATATTTACTACAATAGATTTTATATTTAAAATATGTTTAACATTTTTAAATATACTAACCTTAATTTCTCTATTTTGTTTTTACACAGAGCTTGTGCTCTTTTAACTTAATTCCTTTTAAAATTAAACTTTTGGTAATTATAATTATACTGTAAATTCAGAATTACCCGGAGGTACAGGGTTTTACCCTTGGCATTCCAAATACACTAGCCTTTATATTACTTACTATTCATCTGCATAATTTATTCTCTCGGCTTTCTTGCTCCTGTATATTAATATATTTTTCGCTTTTCTGTGGTTTGATGTTTTTGAATTGGCTTATTACAGCGGTTCTCAATTTTATTTTTTTTTTTTCTTCCTTTTTATCCACTATTTTAAATATTCCTTAAAGTTAATGGTTTAATTTTGATTTCTCTCCTTTTATTTTTTATTAAATTAAAACTTTTACGGTAATTAAACTTTTTAAAATTAATTGCGAGGTCTTTACACCGATCAGAATAGCTGAATTGCTAATTTGAGGAGCTCTGCTATTAAAATGTAAAAACTTTCCAACATGCAAAAATTTAGTTTTTTAAAAGCCTAAAGCCCAAGGATCCCTTTAAAATGAATTTAACCTAAAAAAAAAACCCAAAAAACATTCAATTAGTTTAGGTGCTTTACTTCAAAAGTTTAGTATTTTGTGTGTATGTGTGAGTGTGTATTTGGAAATAAAATATGAGAAAAATTTTAAAAACATATAATTAGAAATGTCTATTTTTGACTTTTAAAATAATATAGAAGTTATAATAAAAAAAAAAAAAAAAACATTAATGTGATATTTTTTTCGAAACAAATATTAACTGAAATTATATGTGTTTAAAAATAGTATTTTCCAACACATTTAATTAATAACCAGGTAACAAATAAATAAAGAATAAAAGAAAACACGCCGAAAAGATGAAAGGGCTTGTTAATTTTATTTCGACAAAATTTGGCATAATGTCTTATTATCCAAGCTAAAGCGACTTGATTTTGGGGATAATTTAATTCACCTCATTTCTTCCTTTCTTTCCTCGGACTGACACCTGATGGCCAATTGTCTAGAGCTCTGGCCTTTGGTATCTCAGGCTTCAGGTTCGAATCCTGCCGGTGGCATGGATGTTTGTGAATGATTCGGAATCCACGTTAAACTGTAGGTCCCGGTCTGTTTAGCCCTCGTGTGCACAAAATGACCGTAGAGCGACAAACCAAACCTCGGACTGACGGTAGGCAGAGTCCTTTTCAGGGCCGTGGCAACTGGTGTACCAATGGGATATAACCTCTTAATTCATAGATAAAATTACAATTATAATTGGCTGCATTAATGTTAGTAAATAAAAATTACAAGATAAAGTTTAAAAAATTAAATAAATGGTACTCTAAAAAAGTTAAAAATAAATAAAAGTAAAATACAAAATAAAAATTTTAAATTAAAAATAAGTTTCAATTCGGTACAATTAGGGACCAGTTGTCGATGCCATGAGACTATTAAAAAACGTAAACAATACAGTGAAAGGGTTATGCAGAACGGTGAGAGCTGTAAGAGTCATCTGAAAAGCAAAATGTTAGATATCCCCCCCCCAAAAAAAAGGCTGTTTTCAGAACCGATGTTCTTTCTTTTATATATATATATATATATATTATTCATTTTTTTTTTCCTAACAAAAAAAAAAAAGGGGGGAGGGGTAAAAAAGCGTACAAATAAAAACCTAACGTGTTACTAGTCGGAAAAATATATTTAAGATGCACAACGTAGCAGAAATATCGAAAGGAGCTGAGTTCAGATTCGAACCCTCAACCTCGCGGTCGGAGATTCAGGGCCGTCAATCGCGCTGTTTGCACTCTCTTGTATTGACTCCTCTGCGCTTTGTCATTATTATTTCATTCTAATACAGTAAATTGCTTTGAATTGATTAGTTTCTTCTTAACTTATTTCTCTTTATACGAATAAGTCTTTAAGTAATCTTTTTAACTGCCATTTTTTATTTTTTTACCAATTTAATATTTTTCTATCAGTCTTTGTTATATTTTTAATAATAATATTTATATAAAAAAAGTATTTTTTTTCCTTCTTTAATTGTTTAAATTGAATGCAATGGGCTTAAAGCTAAAGTACCTTCCCTCTCATTTTGCAAAGAAGGAGTTAGAGGTAGCTTAGCAACCAAGATAGTCCATCAACCCTATAAATCGTCGTAAATGCTCCCTGTTTTGTTAGAAGAAAACAAATCCATAAAGATCTTGATCTCAATCCTATTATGGATTTTATATTCAAAATTTCTAAGAATTTTCACGATGAATGTCCTCAAATTCTCAATGAAACCATTCGTACTATTCCTGTATATCATCCAGATGTTAGCAGCTCACGTAAAAGGTCCGGTGCCATATATGATGCGGAGTTTGAATCCTTCCCTCGGCTCAAACGAGTGCGAGGTCTTTACACCGATAAGAATGGCTGAATTGCTAATTTGAGGAGCTCTTTTACTATTAAAATTTAAATTTTCTGCTACGATATGCACATTTAATTTTATAAATGCTGCCTACCTTTTGTATATAAATGTAAATGTAAATATTTTATTTAATTTTTTCATTTTAATTTTCTTAATGTTTTTATTTCTATTTTTAAGTGCTCTTTAATTTTAAATTTTCGTATTTACTCATTTGATTATGAACCATAAATTTTCCACATATAAGAAAATTGACTACTTCAAACTTTCAACTTTTAAAGGAAACAGCTCTCGTGGCGCCATCTAGTGTTCATTCTCGACACACCATTCACATAATCCCCGCCTCTTTTAAAGAGGACCTATCTGCCCATTGACTCACTCTAAATTAATTACTTATTTTATTTTAGCGGCATTTTGTTTATCTTTTATTCCAAATTTTTAAAAGCTTATTTTGATTTCATTTATTAATTGATGTTCAACTCATTAATGAAAATGTTAATATTTTTGATTATGTGGAAGTTTTAGGGGTATATTTACCCATAGGTACTCCGTAAGTTACAAGAAAACAAATTCATAAAATCTCGATCTCGGTCCTATCATGGATTACATCTTCAAAATTTCTAAACATTTTCATGAAAAATGCCCTCAAATTCGTAATGAAGCTATTCGTATAATTCCTGTTTACCAGCCGGCTGCCAGTAACTCTCCTAAAAGGCATTGTACCATTTATGATGCAGAGTTTGAATCTTTTCCTCGGCTCAAAAGAGTGACTGGTTTACACTAACCAGAATAGCTAAACTACTAATTTAAGGAGCTTGGCTCTTAAAATTAAATTATCTGCTACGATGTGCAATTTTTATATTCATAAATGCTGACTACCTATTTAATGTATATAAATTTATTGTTTATTATTCATTTAATCTGCATTTAAAATTAATGTAAATATTATTATTCAAATTTTCTTATTATTTTGTGTTTAATTAGTATCCTTAATTATTTTCATATCTTTTTTATAATTTGCACACAATATCATCGCCAATTCGGAAAATCGTCACCTGCAACAAGCTTTGTTTAAATTATATTCAAATATACCAAACATCGATAACGAGCTGCTAAAAAGACTGCCAGATTATGATATCAACAACCCAAAGAACGCAAAACGCCCGCGAACTGCTCTGCTAATTAGCCCCTCCAGACTTGTTTATTATCCCCGCGCTGCAACTTCGGCCGATTCCTCCGTAGTACATTTCTATTGAAAGGCGCTGACCTTGATCCGATTCCTCCGTAGTACATTTCTATTCAAAAGCGCTGACCTTGAACCATTTGTTGATCTTCCAGTCCGCTCTCTTCGCCTCGCGCTTCAGGATTTATTACTTTTTCTTCGCGGCGCCGATACCGTTTATTTTAGCAATACTGCCTCTTAGTTTAATGTTCTTTTAAATCAATGTTTCTGTTATATCCATAGCGCTCTCGCATTTCATTTCCTTTTGGTTACGTAATTTCTTTTAGCCTCTCAACCAAATATTAATTTTTTAAAATCTTTTTAATAATAATATATAAAAATCATCATTGGACAAGCTCTCCCACGAAATACAAATCGTCGTCAAATTATAAACATCGCTTGTGGCACCATCATTTGTTCAATTCTTCAATCATTCTTGTTTACATCCTACCTAAAGCCAACCACTTTGAAAGAGTTATCTGCCCATTGGCTCTCTCTTTGACTTCTGCTCCAACATATTCAACGATTATCTTTTATTTTGGATACGATATTCGGACTCCTAATTGTACTTATATAAATTAATTTAATTTTTCTAAATTATTTATTTTATTTTAGCAACATTTTAATAATTTTTTATTCCACATTTTTAAAGTTTATTTTGATACCTTTTAATTGAAGCTAATTTTACGAATGTAATTTTTCTTATTAATGAATATATGGAGGTTTTACGGGTATATTTACCCCATAGGTACTCCGTGAACACGCACAAAAATAAATATTAAAAAACAAGGGCTTTCTATTGTCTTTTAAAATAAAAAAATTTAATTAATATACGATATTTAATGAATCAAGATATTGTAGCATGCCTAGAAAAATGAATGTTTAAAAATGTTCCATTAGATAAAAAAAAAAAAAAAAAAAAAAAAAAAAAAAAAAATGCATATTACTTTATTCTGCTTTAATTCACAACTATTTTACACACATAATTTAATCTTTACGAAATAAATATAAAATTGATGGGAGTAATTTTTTTCATTCCAACTTGAAAAATATGAATTTCAGTTGTAAATGAGAAATTCTTAATTCATTAAAACAAACAAATCAATCCATATTTAAAGTTTATTTTATTAATATTAACAAATATTTATATTTCCAAGGAGAAAAGCAATCAAATAAGTCTAAAATCCTGTAAGAGAATTGTATGGCCTTAAGATCATGACAGTGGCTGATTAAAAAAAAGATTTTTATCTTTTTTTTTTTATATTAGAAGGCATATATAAAATTCAGTAATACCAAGTCTGAGTTATGGCATAATATAAAAAAAAATATTTAAAATTCTTTACATGTCAGATCAGTAAAGTATCCAAATGTTAAAATTAAATGCTCTCGCAACATTTCAAACAAATTAAAAAATCAGTTATTCTTATTATTTATAACATCAGGAAATCTAAATTGGTAATTACTTTTGGAAGAGAATAAAAAATTTAAAATTAGAAGTTTAAAATTTATCAACTACCAAAATAACAATATTAAAGAGAAAATAAATATCCGCAAATTTATTATCTTTAGAAATAAAGATAAGAGCAAACACAATATGATGTACATAATAAAAATTAATTAAAAATTCTTAGAAAAAATCCCTCCAAATTTTCACTTTTCATAAAATATTAGAGATTTAAAATACATTAATTAAAATCATATTTTATAAAAGAAAACTTTAAATATACATAAAAATTTATAAAAATAATATCATCATAATTTGGCAAACATATACAAATTATTTCACTCGCATGTTGTTAGAAAGTATTAATTTAAACAGAATTTAGAAAATAAAATGATAAGCACATTTAAGTACAAAAATTAAAAGTCAACGACATTAACATTTAACAATAGCATATACAAAACAATGCAATGTTAAAAAAAAAAAATTATTCAGGTCATAAATGATCGAAAAGAAGCGAAGGCATTTCTTAATTCAAGTCCTTTATCACTGAGGCGCTTGAATTTCATTTCTGTTATTTCTAGATGACTGGTTCATTGCAAAGACGGGATTGTATTAATTTAACAAATTATACGATCTATAAATATAAAAACAAATTAATTCTGAAACAGAAAAACGAAGGATTTTTTTTTTTTTTTTTTTTTAAATTAAATGCAAAATATCATAGTACTATATTGAAGTATGTCATTTCATTTTTTAAACTTATTCAAAAGAAAATAAAATTCCAATTTTATAAGAAGTGACATAGAATAATAACTGTAAAATAAATAAAACATTTGATTATCAGATTAAATAAACCTAATTTTATAATTCTCTAGAAGTTAAAATATTCCCTACCCCCAAAAAAAAAAAAAAAAATTAAAATACAATATACACTCTATTAAATTTGACAATTAATAAGAATTTTTTTTTCTTCTGTAACATACGAAATAATGCATTTAAAATAAGGATCTTTGCAACATTTCCGATTGTATTTTTTTTTTATCAAATATATTTTGAAAGACAAAGCAAAAAGGAAAAATAAGTTTTTATACCAAGCATACTGTCACAAATCTTTAATTCTTTTTTCTTAATTTTATTGATAATACCTTGAACTTCATAGAAAAGTAGTTAAATGTTATACGAATAATTGATTAACATAAGAAATAGTTTCTGATTGTATTTTCATAAGTTAACAATCATTAAAACTAAAATATAATATTAATTTTGTATTATTTTAATGTATTTTATTTATATATTTTAAAAAAAGAAAAGGCATAAGTTGTTTATAAAAATGTCATGATTCTCCTATTACGACAACAAATTTGTTTCAAGCAAAATATTGTATTTGATAATATTTATATATTTTACAAATAATTTCTAATTGTGGCTCCAAATAAAATAATAACAAAATGAAGAAAAAAAATACACATAAACATAGTGCAACAAAATAATCAGAAAAATTATACACGCACATACTATACAATACATTTTATTACATAAAACTATTTCTTTAATTTCATTTTAAAAATATGACATATATTATTTGAAACCCAGTTAAAAAAAAAAATCTTACTATCAAATAACTTATTGTGTTATTTCATAACAGCATATTCAGTAAATCCCAAATTTGTGTAGTTTTTCTGAATGATACAAATATTTTTTAATGTTTCCGTCATACAGGAATCCTTCCGTTCAAAAATACATCGTTAATCTATACAACATCACGCTTTTTTTTTCTGATATTCGCACACACACACAGGAGGAAAAAAAAAAAAAAAAAAAACACCAGCTACAAGATTCAAGACTGAAAGAGAAAAATATATGAAAATGAGATCCAATTTAAAACATAATTATAACGTAATATATTATTACTGTGTATTTTGTAACGTATTATAACAAAACGCTTTATTTTATTTCCAGGTTTAAAATTATCGTCGATATTAAAATTTTAATGAATTGAGTGAGTTTATGCAATAAAAATAGACTATTGAATATAAACTTTTAAAAAATAAATTAATAAAAAATTTCTCAGTTTAGTTTTCTAAATTCATAGCAAATTTATAACTGAACTACATGTATCTTAACTCGATACGAATCAATTATAAAAATATGTTGTTTTTCAATTAAGAAGCAATTCTAATTATACAACTGCTTACAATGTAAGCCTTACATCAAATTAAATATGTTTTGCAAATATATTCTAATTAATTTAATTATTCTGTTTACAACAATCTTAAATACATACTCATCGGAAAGAAAATTTCTAAAAACTAATTAATTTAGCATAATGTACATTATGCCGCACTATATTTCCTTCAACATGGGGGAAGAAGAACCACGCTTTCAATGAAACAATTATTCATATTCAGTATGCCTAGCAAAATAATTCTTCTTCAAAGACTAAAAAAACAAGATTATATAATTTCTATGAATAGAGAGAGCAAGAGATTTATCTCACTGAATATCATAAAACTTAAAAACTACATCACTTAGAAAATCATTTTTTTCTCAGCTGGTTCGTAGCAAAAAAAAAAAAAAAAAAAAAATTGTATTAATTATTTTTTAATTGTATAAAAATGCCGCAATCTGATGGCATCATTAAATTATCGTGACAAAATAATGTTGTGCCAGTGTTAAAAAAAAAACAGAAAGTACAATAAAAAAAAATTAAAAAAAATTTTTTTTTTTTTTTGCTGTTTTTACTGCATTTGTTTTCATTTTACTTTTACAAGCAAACCCTACTGCATTGTTAGAAAATGATAATTGATTAAAGACGATTAAAAAAAATTATTGGGAATTTTTGGATAAGAATGATTACTTTATAATATTTAGGCGAGTTATTTAAAATATCAAATGTTTAGTTCTGAATTGATATTATTTTCTACTGATTGTTATATTTTCTACTCTTATTTTCTTACTGCATTGTTAGAAAATGATAATTGATTAAAGACGAGAAAAAAATTATTAAGAATTTTTGGATAAGAATGATTATTTTATAATATTTAGGAAGAGTTATTTAAAATATCAATATTTAATTCTGAATTGATATTATTTTCTCCTAATAAAATTTATCAAAATAAAAATATTTTATTTTCTATAGCCGGGCAACGTTAAGTTCAGAATTCCATCAAGATAGCTCTTTAATTAGCCATCAGCCACAAGTGGAAATAAATCTGTGGGAATGTTTCATGTCACAATTAATTTCTTTCAAATTAAAAAAGTGAAACAACTCTCTATCTTTAATATAAATTGTAACATCAGACATCTATAACGTCAATAAAACCTCATCTTTAAAATTCTACACAATGTTTAGTTTATTAAAATCTCTTTCTTATGTAGAAAAAGAATCATTCTCAACCTCTCGATTATTAAAAACTTTTAAAGAATTCATTGAGTTAATTTTCAAAAAAGTGTAATATCGGTTTCACAAAACGAAACTTTATGATTCGATGTGGTAAAAAATTGAACCGATTATAAATCCACCTATTTCTTGTCTATTTTTCCTTGAGTTCTCATTTTTTCCCCTAATTTTAATTTACAATTCTAAATTCGTCTTTTCAGCCACTTTTGAGTCAGAGTATAAAAAAAATCTTAACAAATTTTGAAACTGTGCTATATTGTTTACTATACAAAACTAGATCTTTCAAATAATTTACCTTTGCCTATTCACCAATTTCTTCTAGGACGTTAAAGTAGTTCTCGTCTTGATGTACTTAAATCTTGAGTGAGAATGTAAATGTCTCCATTGCCATACACAATCAGTAGTCGCACAAGTTCACACTCACTTATCTTTCGCAGATACCATCAATGAAAAATCGTAATCTGTTTTCAAGCGCAGAAATTTAACTGCAGCGAAGGCTGACTCCCCATTCTCAAGTGCAATAGTTTTTGTTTATTACATAATACAAATAAAACTTACAAAAAAAAAAATTGACGAAAAATGAGAAAAGGAAATGAAATTGGTCTAAAATAATTCATAATGTGAATGTGGATCTTTTTAAATGAAGAATATATTCTATTTCCCAAGTTCTGAAGGGAGAATCTTTAGTAAAGTTAGGGACAAAAAAAAAATAAAAAAATTAATAAATAAATAAATGGAAATAATAAATCAGTTTATATATCATGATTATATTTATAATCAATAGAGAAATTTATCTCATATGTTTCTGATTTAAAAAAATTCACAAGACACAATACAGCGTAAAACTCATAAATTTGTGTTTAATTCTTAATGTTTATTATTATTTTTTAAGAAGAATAAGCGATCTAAGCAGCGCTGTACTTTTCTAAACAATAAGGCAAGATCATGTATTTTTTCTTAGCATAGAGTAGCTCGTCACAACTTGTTTTAACTGTTAATGTACAGTATAAATTTTCATGTGTGTACTGTGTTTTTATTAATACAAGACTATTTAATTAAAAATGAATGTTCAATGTAGGAATTTTGATTTTATAGTTGCTAGAATGTCGAAATACTTAGTCAGATATTTATACATTGGTTTAAAATGTGCGTCAACATATTAAATATGTGCATGTCTGAATAGTTAAAATTTTTATCTAGAGCAGGGGTGGAAAAATCAAAAAATGACTTTTGTTGCAGCTTTCAGTGGTTTCGTAGCAGGGCAATTGCATTTTTGTAGCAGCTTTCAGTGGTAAAATTATATTTTTCGTAGCAGGGCAAGCAGCATATTTTTAGCAGCTTTTAGTGGTTTCATATGAAATAAAATAGCAGGGCAAATTATATTCTTATAGTAGCATTCTCTGTCTCTGTGGTTTCATAGCAGCATATTTTTACATTAACAGTTCTTCTTCAGACTTAAAGTCATAAATCAAAGAATTAATTTCTTTAATAGTATTATTTAGCAATCATTTGATTCATATGAAATAAAATAGCATGATTTGTACTGAAATTTTTAAATTTCATTTAAATCTTTTATTTTTGTATGATTCGGATTCCTAATTGAAATTCAATTTGTTTACTGTCAAATTAATTTTACAATGATTTCTTAAAGCCAAATTAACAAATTTATTAACGTATTCATAAGGAAATTAGAATTAGAATCGAAGGTTAAAAATTAATTTTTATTTAATGAATAGACAATAAAATAATTTTTTATTTAATGTATATTAATAAATACATCCATTAATGAATTGGTTGCATTTCAGTAATGAATAGATATATTTATTAATACTTTTTGTGTTTTAAAGGCTAACAATTTTTCTTTATCCTTCTTGACACTTCAAATATTTTGGTATTTTAGCTATGAATATTTTTAATGGAAATATTGTACCAATTTTTAATGGATTTCATATAAAAATATGATTATTAAATTATTTAATAGAAAAATCTACTAAATTTTTCCCTGAATTTTCTTTTGCCATACTATTTTACGTTAAATATTGAATTGAAATATTGTTATTTAATTGAAATACAAATCATTTTAAATAAATGGTAATAAGAAATAAAAGATTCATTTAAAATTTAAAAGTAATCTAATCATATATGAATTTTGATTGAGTAAGAAAATAATGCTTATATGTTTACTATAAGATATTTCTGTTTGTATAAGCAAAAAGTATTGTTTTTTTTTTTTGTTTTATTTAAAGTTTTAAAATGAAATCTAAAATTATATGTATTCCATTTTTTAAAAGTTTAAAATGTAGCACAGACACAAAATTTGTCCTGCATAAGGATAATGAACTATCAAGTATAGGTAAATAATGGATAAATTTCATAAATATGTTTTTAAATATTATGCAACAAATCTTATTTTTGAAAAATTTATTATTTTTAGATATAACATAGTGGTAGATTTTCTGTGGAAAACAAATTTCTTACAAAATTCAGTTAGAGTAATAAATGAGAAATAATGAATTGCCTTAATCCTTAAATGACAGTTTACAGATAATCTGCAAATTGTTACTTTTGTCTACTTTGCTGCTGTTCCATGTACTGTATTTATCTCCTCATCTGAAGAGCGGTCTGGTGGCCCAGTGGCTAGAGCCCTGGCATTTGATACTTCAGGTTCAAATCCTGCAGGTGGCATGGATGTTTGTTGAATGATTCTGTATGTCCCCGTCTGTTTAGCCCTCTTGTGCACAAAATGACCGTAGAGCGAGACACCAAACCTCTTCTGGTGTTTTCTCCAAGACAGGAATCAGTGGATACCGTGTAGCCAAGGTGTTTCGTTAAAAGACAAGTCATTGGCGCCTCTTTTCACATGTGTATCTATAGGGGGAGGTCACTAAAGCAGCTGGTTATACTTTTAAAAAGGTTCATTTCGTGTAGAGGTTATTAGAAGAAACTTTAAAACTTTGCTCCAGTTTGTGGATAAAAATGTTTATTTGATCAGACTTTTTTACAGTTTTGTAATTATTACATGCGTCATTATAGGTAAGTATATCTTTTTCAGTTATTTTTTGTTATACTTCGTCAAATATTTTTCGTTTTAAGGCAAGTTGTGTTTTTTATTTTTACTTTGGTGTTCCTTAATCCTTGCTATTTTTAAAATGTCCTTTCTGTAAAATGCTTCGGCTCAAATGATGCATATTAAACAACTGAAAAAAGATTTCGTTGCTATCAACCTATGAAATTTCATAGTCATACTTTTTCTCTCTCATCCTCAATATAAATAAACATATATATATATATATATATATATATGCATACACACAAACACAACACAAAATCCAAAAGAGAACCAATAAAGGATTATGATGAATAATTAGAAATAGAATTATTTTGTGCGATGAAAGCTACTATCGATATTCGCTACACTCAATGGAACGCTTTGGAATTGAAATTATAAAATGTATGATTAACATCACTATTTCAAAGAATCTAAATACTAGCATTCAGATGGCGCTGCTGTTGTTAATAGGGGCGCTGACCTCGGCTTGTCTGGTTTGGATTGCAAATGTAAAACTGTACGAAAATATGATATTTGAAAATTTTTTATACAATGATTTTTAAAATTTTTAAAATATTATCGGAATTTATTTAACCTATCAATTTAATTAACCTATTAATCTTATTAAATTGCCTTAACATAAATGGGATACAAGGGAAAAAATCTAATAAAAGAAGGTACTAACCATAATATTTCATATTTAAAAAAACAAATAATTTACACAAAAAAATTTGGTATAAGTTGATATTCTTATATAAATTTAACATCTAATAACGAAATTAGATCACATATTGTGAACTAGTCGGAAAATTTTCTTGAAGCGTCTGGAAGTGAAGGAGCCTTTACATGGAATTTCAAAACTTTGTTGAAGTCCATAAACGGCAAAATTTTGTAATTCTATAATTTCAACGGAGTCTACTAACCCAAATGGGCAGCTAACCCCGTTTCTTAGAAATAATCCTTTTAAGTTTCCATTTCAGTAACTCAGTGATAAAATTTGATCGAATTTATATAAACCAATTCTGTTTGAAAAGTGGTAGTTAAGAAGCAAACCAGTGACTTGATTGAATTATAGGCATAGTGAATTGTTAGAATCAAACGCTGTTTGAAACAAAATTGGCTACTGAGTTGAAGCCAGAAAAAGAAAAATTCGACTGAGTAATGCTGTGAATTTCATTTGTGCAATTTACAGTTGCAAACCAATATTTATTGTTCGTAAATAAGATTTAAATTTTTTTATACAACGTGTTTCTTTTTCAAGTTTACTTTAAATGCGAAATTGCTTGTTTTCAGTAATTCTTTTCTCATACTTTATCTAATACATTAAGATTTAGATATTTTAAATCCAAAATTTTAAACATTAAAATGAAGCAAACCAGGATGCATTCTATGAATGATATCCATAAATAATACCATAATATTATATACTAGCTTTTCTAATTTGCTTGTCCTTAAGATAAACGAGTACAGATAGCACGTTTTTGAATTGTAAATAATGGAGATTTAAATATTTAGAAGCAATAAACAATTAATAAATTCAACAACAACAAAAAAAAAAAAAAAAGGTAACGTAAGAAGGAGAAATAAGAGTGATTTGCGCCCTTTCTCATAGCTCCAAAGTTAGTAATCGAAACTGCCATCTAGTAACAGGTGGGCAGAAAGGTTCGTAGGCTGAAAACATAGATGGCGCTACTAGTATTAAATCCATGTGATTTTTAATTAGCCCTAACCTTCAAAAGACACATGTATAAATTTGACAGCTACTGCACTATTAGTATGTGAGTTACAGCATTTTTAGTGAAGTTACAACATTTTTAGTGTTCATCACGTGCAGTCCACTCGGCTGACTGTCGATTGCACTCCGGTGTGAAATGATGGAGCCATGTTTCATCCATTGTCACATATCGATGCAAAAGTTCGGGTTTATTACGATTGAACAGCTCCAAACACTGCTTAGAATCATCAATTCGTTGTTGTTTTTGGTCGATTGTGAGTCGCGCGCACCCACTTTGAACAGAGCTTTCTCATATCCAAATATTCATTCACGATATGTCCAACACGTTCCTTTGATATCTTATTTTGTGGACTTTTTGATGTTTTCATCGGTAACAACCTCTTTGGAGCGTGCATCGTCCTCGGTGCTCCTTTCTACTCGTTTAAATTTAGCAAACAACTTCTCTACGGTTGATTTTCCTGGTGCAAAGTCCGAATAATGTTTATCAAGCCAAGCCTTGGCTTCAATAGTATTTTTCACCAAAAAGCTATGCTTTATTAACACACGAAATTCCTTTTTATCCATTTTTTCAAGCTAACAAAAGTTGCTACACTAAAAATGCTATAACTCACATATAATTAGAGAGAATATCAAAAACAATCAACAATCATTTCGTATATTTTACTTATCTTAAATCATGATAAATGTATTCATGTGTTTAAAGGGATACTTTGATACTTCACATAAATTCATGAATAATATCAAATTTATTATTATTTTTTTCATTATTACTTTCACTGTATGAATAACATTCATTATTTTTTTTTTTGACTGCAGGGAAATTTACACAACTGATATTGAAATATAAACCAGCGAAATCTGATAGCTACTTTACAAAGGGACCACCACTTCCGTGAGTCGGTTTTGGTCACCGGTACTATAGAAATTTGGAAGGAACACCTTTAACTGTGGCATTTGGGGAAGGCATCTTCCTTTCTTCCCCACAAATTCAATGAAACTTTTACTGTCAATGAATTTATGTGAAGTATCAAAGTATCCCTTTAAAATGCATGAATACATTGAGCAGGATTTAAGATGAGTAAATTATACGAAATGATTGTTGCAGATGATAATTTTGATATTGTCTCTTTTTATATTAAAATTTTATTTCCGAAAATATTTTAGTTTTTGAAATATTTCAATAACTAAATTTCACAATGAATATTTAATATTATAAATTTTTAATATTTGAAAACAATAAATATTTCAATACTTTTTTTTTTTTTTTTATCGTGCCCATTCCCAGCATAAACTCATAATCTTATGTTGTATTCACTTTCCTGTATTTAAATTGAATTACCCTAGATTAGAAGCAAAGCTCGCTTTCAATTAGGGGTTTAAAAATTTTATCTTTATTAATATAAGAACTAAAAAAATCATAATCACTTTTAAAAAAATCATAACCGAAAGTCTTAATAAAATAATCTATACATTGAAATTTTGAAAGAAAAGGATTCCTTATCACGGTGCATGCTAGTATCACTGCTGTATTATTATTAAATTCATATTAATATTAATACTGAACTGCTTTTTACAATACAGCATCTTTATGTTGTAAATTATAGTTATATTTATTAGGTTTTTTCTTACAGATAAATGTATAAATTTAATATAATAAATATAGTATAATTATATTAATAAATTTATGTTTTTTAAAAAAATTTGTAAATGTTCTGATTAATTCACTTTGCTATTGAGTTGCATCCTTTCTTCACTAAGAACTCAATGAAACTTTTATGGTCCAACAATTTATCGTGCCCATTCCCGACATAAACACATAACCTTGTAGTGAATTCACTTTCCGGGCTTTAAATTGAGTTATCTTAGATTAGAAGCAATTTAAAGATTTATCTTTATTAATATAAGAACTTTTAAAAAAATCATAACCGAAAGTCTTATTAAAATAATCTATACATTGAAATTTTGAAAGAAATTGGTACCTTACCACGATGCATGCTAGTATCATTGCTGTATTATTATTAAATTCATATTAATAATAATACTAAACTACTTTTTTCACAATACACCATCTTTATATGGTAAATTATAGTTATATATTAGTTTTTCATACTGATAAATGTATAAATCTAATATAATATATATAGCATAATTATATTAATAAATTTATGTTTTTTAAAAAAAACTTGAAAACGTTCTGATTAATTTTTTTGTGGAAAATATATAAAATCCATGGAACATATCAGAAAAAATAATGACTATTGACCTAAATTTCTTCCTGATTCATCACGAAGATTTCATCATTTCCATGAAAAGAAGAAAAATAAATAAATAAAACTGATGTTAATTTTCTACTTTTTTTTTGTTAACTCTAGGGAATATGAATAAAACGAGCTATCATCGCAATGCAGTAAATTAATATTCAGCTGCTAATTTTTGTAATAATAAACTACTGCAAAAAACACGTGATTATATAGTTCTCTTTTATTTAATGCAGATGTCGAAACTAAGTGAAGGTAAACAGAAGGCTCAAAAGGTTGTCGAAAGAACTGTTGTATTTATTAAACCAAAAGCAAAGAGCAGCGTTTTTTTTATGAAGTATTCTGTTCGGTCTAAATTCTTATTTATCAAAAAATGAATTTGAGAAGTAATGAAATAAATATTCTTCCAAATATTTGTTCTTTGAAATACATACACTTAGTCACAAGTAAGTATGCAGAGTGTATGTGATGATGTCCTATGAAAAAAACAGACCTACAATATTAGAGTTTTCAAATTAACGATTTATTTCGAGATGGATTGCCTAAAAAGGATGAATCGACTCAGCTGTTTTCTAATACACAGTGAACAAGTATAGATATTTGAAAATTTAATAAAGAAATTTGAAAATCTTCTTACTAGTTTGCCCATTTTCTAATTCACAGTTTTAAACAGGATCTTTAAAATTTGGCATGTACGTAGGCTATGTCCTATTATGATAGTAGGTTGCTTTAAAATTTGGAGATTCCTTCTTTTCACCCATCCCTGATTTTTGTCTTAAATTTCCTCAATTTAATGAGAGGGTTTAGGTGTATTTTTACCAGCAATTTTTAGTTTCTAACACCCTAATTCCAGAGGCATTTTCAATTTTCTTCTTCGATCTTAAACATGATATTTTCTCTTTACAAAGAGCTAAAAGTTGGGATAGAATTTGGAGCTAAATATTTTGATATACAATAGTTACACTAAGTATAAATAATGAGTGTAAAAACTAAAAACAATGCGTATCCACAAGCAAGAAAAATGATTAAGAATATCCTAAAAGTTTGGTTTTGTGATGACAACATCAAAAATATATGTTCTAAATTAGTGGCATCCATGCCGATTTAAATATATTACACTAATTAAATCTCATATGAAAATATTTGTATGTCAAAATTAATTTGAACAGTACTGTATCTTAATTCATTCTAAAACAACTTGTAATTTTAGGAAAAGCAACACCCTAATTATTTTTGGTAGGAAGAACCATAAAAAGTACTTATGAACTTCTTTTTAAAAAAAAAAAAAAATCCTTTTAATGTAAGCATTAACTATTTTAATTACTAAAATAAATACATATGAAATCAATTTTCAAAGAGTATCAGTAATCAATAAATAAATGGAATTGTATAATTTGGATAAAAGTTAAGCAAAAGAATTATTTATCAGTGAATGATAAGATGCAAATTATTCCTCGAGAAATTTAACTATCAAATATGAAAGAAATATATAAAATTTTTGAATATAATACCACTGAAAATGAATTTGACTTTGATGTTTTCAAATAAATCAAAAGTATAAAGTGACAAACATACAAAGGAAAAATCTAAAAAAGAACAATTGTTTCTTAATCTTCATCATCACAAATGGACATTGATTCAATATCTAAATATGTGAAGAAGCAGATAAAAAAACCATGAAATCATTTCAAATATCTTTTTAATTTGCAGTTTATTATTCCAGAGTCTGTAGTTTCGATAGTACAATTTAAAAATATTTAATAACTTTGGTACAAATTGGGCTCCTTCATTGGACATACCTTCTAAAAATCTATTCCGCTTTTTCTTAACTGTGCTGGATACTAACTGCCGACATTTGTTCATTACAAAAGGGTGGTTTTGGTTCTATAACAATAAAAAAGTAACATATTATGCATTAAAAAAAAAAAAAGAAAATGTTGTAAAATTTTTTTTCTATATTTTATCTTTACAAGGACCATTCAAAAGCAATGTAAAAGTATACATTTGATTATTCCACAAAATTAAAGGGTAAAATAAATAATATGAACAAAATTTGATAAATTTAATAATATAAAAAAACGATTATAAAATACATGGAGCTGAATATTAAATTCTTTCTTCTTTTTTTTTAAAATTATTTTTAAGATTGGAGAAACAGGAAATCAGGAATAGTATAATGTGATCAATTAATTTTGTCTCTTAAAAGAGAATACTTAGTCTTAACTGTATACTTTATTATCTATTTACTTTCCTCTTTTTTATCTATTCTTCCTTGCAAGAAAAATGTCAATTACTTTTGGAATTAAATTATACCAAAACTTCCAAGAGAAAAATATAGCCACAGATTTGAAGTAGAATACCAATGTGGGCCACCCACAGATCAAGAAATTCAATGATTATTTGATGCACAATATACATTATGGATTATAGTTAAATTAAAATTTTCTATTCTGAACAAGCATTCCATTATAGATTTGATAATTTTTATATTATTTGAATTGACTTTGAGGGTAAAATTCACACAGAAATTGTATAAAATTTTAAAACAGTATTGAGTAATTTATCACAAATTAAAACAGTCCTAGTTTGAAGAAAAAAAGAAGTCCAAAATTTAGTGATTGCTTTTTGAAAATATACTGAAAGACTCTAAATACAGGAATGAAAATTACAGATATTCAAACAATAAATGTTTAATATTCAGCTCCATGCACCTTATAATTGTTCTTTTATGTTATTAAATTTATCAAATTTTGTTCATATTATTTATTTTACCCTTTAATTTTGTGGAATAATCAAATGTATGCTTTTACATTGCTTTTGAATGGTCCTTGTAAAGATAAAATATAGAAAAAAATTTTACAGCAAGAATGATTTTACAAATAGTGTTAAAAAAATTAAATGGTAAAATATTTAATATTATAAAAAAAAAAGGTATAAGAGGTATAAAAAAAAATTAAATATTACATCAACATTATTATTCAGTACGATTTTTTTTAACCTTTACATAATAAATAAATATTATGATTCGGATGTCACATGAATGAAATTGCATTTAAGAGAAAAATGGACTGACAATATTTTACAAGTAGAAAAAGTTTGTGTTTAGTAATAATATGGCGAAGAAAATGTTTTTTACATTGGCATTTCGCTCAAAATATAACTTTAAACAGAAAAGGGACAAATAATAAGAATACACAGATACAAAATGTCAGATTTTAAACTTTGTAGAACAATCATAAATATATGAAAATACACTTAGCACAATTTGGTAAAAAAAAAAAACCCCATTTTGATATATAAAATGAAAGATAACATTAATGTTTTCCTATATCGTTAAATAACTTACATAAAGAACTTTAACAGATGAGGGCAATTTTTTAATTTGTAAACATCAAACAAAATCTGCAACAGATAAAAAATATTAACACTTAGTAAGAATAATTAATACAAAAAATCATTTACTATTAAAATAAATTGCAAAGACATAGTGTTTACAAACATTAATAAGCTGCATTTGAATTATTTATTAAAAACCAGCATAGCATAAATCTAATATTCAGGTTAAAAAAGGTATTAAGGTGTCATAAATTTGGAAAAATAACCACAATTTTTAAAAATCAAAGCACATGTTTATATAATTATCCTAATTTAGAATAATTTTTACAAACATTTTAAATATTTTAAAATTAAATGACACTTCATACATGCCCGTTGACAGTAACAATTCTACAAAAGTCAACTAGATATGTTAGGTGACATTTTAAATAAATTTGTATAACAAATCATTACTTCCTAACCAATATATGATACAAACTGAATTTTTCACTGATTATTGCTTTGTCAATAAATGAGTGATGATAAAAATGCAAGCTCTCTGAATAGGAATAAGCAATAAAAGTCTTCTTAGAATATAGACACTGAAACAATGAGGACTACTGTCAACATCAAGAATTTTAAATATAGCACACAAAAAATATATTTACACTAACTACAAAAAAAATTACATTTTTTCACTTAAAATAAAAAGCTGGAACTTCCAAAGTAAATGTTAATCATGATTATATTTATAAGCAAAAATATTCACAATAAATATACTAGACAGCATTTAATTGCTTTGATAGAATGAAATGCAGGGGAAAAAAACAATCATACAAATAATAAATAAATTTTTCAACATATAAATAACAAATAAAATAAACTGCCAATAGCAAAACATATAAATTTTTCAATACTGAATTTCAATTATCATGCCAGTCAACTATTCAAAAATTATGGCAATATATTTCTTAA